>JAQFYB010000976.1:0-39559 GCA_034694085.1 Pogonognathellus longicornis
CGAAGGTCAAAATATCTAAACTTGGGTAAATACTGGAATCTTTTGTCAATATCCAAAAGGTTGACTTCTTCACCTTCCAGCCACCAAGCGTGTGCCAGTGTAGGTGTACACAAACAGCAACTTGCGTCAGGCCCAAAAGTGTAGCGAAGTCCCTCAAGAATTTCATGAATTGTTTTTTCTGTCCAAAAATACTGTTCTATGTCGCGTCTCTCAGGAAATGTCCCATTCAATAATTGTTGACTCATTTCTTGCAATTCTTTTTGATTCTTTTCCACCTCATCTTTGCCAGGCCGAGGACGAATACTGTTCAATTTATCCTTCCCATCTTCGCTGATCTGTAATTTATCAATGGGACAACTTTTCTCAGGGTTTTCTCCAGTTTCTTCTGTCAAAAGTCCCGATTCTGCCATTGTGTCCCTGTTATTGTAATACTATATCAATATAAACCTTTATTTAAAATATAATACTGATTTGTATCGCAAACTCCTACAGTTCTTCAGTTGAAATGAGTACTTTAAGCACTTGGTATTTGTTTATGTTCTATATAGCTTTAAGTTTTAAAGCTACACAGATTTACAAATCTAGTATATATAGCTAAAGATACAATGAATTGGAGTAATAAGTTAAATTTTATCTTACGTTGCACCGCTTTATATAGCAGTTGTTTCCTTTATGTGGTATGTAATGGATGTTGCTATATTAAACTAGAAGTTCTGTACAATATTCTAGGTATTTCGGTCCGATCAACACTTCCTAAAGCTTAAAATGTTATTATCAAAATCAAAATGTATAATAAAATATACTTAGACAATGGGTTTAGCTGAAAAGTTAATATTGCTTGCGCATACACGTAAACGTTTTAACTGCCTTATCGTATATCTAATAGATAGTCACTATTGAAGTGACGGATTTACTTTTAGTATATTTAAACAAATATAGACTACATAATCGATGCGATCGGGAATAGGTAATAATAATACAGTCAGTATATCAATGCACAAGTTAACAAGTGATTCTATGTATGTGGTAGAAGTGTAAGTAAGGTGTAGGTTAGCAAAACCACATTCAAATGGAAACAGCTGAGAGATTGTCTATATACTACTTACGTTGTATCTGTATGTAGTTTCACAAGCTTATTGCGAATATTTGCGATATAAATGCAAATGCTATGTTCAAATTAGCTGTCCTAAGTGCTGCATAAAAATGACAATGTATACAGTGTATTAAGCTGTGCTCAACTATTGCAATTGTAGGCACTCAATATTCGTTCTGGAGACGTTCTCTTGGTTTAGTGTGTATACTCTGTGTGCGTCACAGCCAGGCAAATAAGACAGCAACAGTATAATATGGCAATACACAGCAATTCTCATATCAGTAATCCTTTTGCGTCACACTCACACTGTACACATGTTGGTCACTTTCCATAATTACATGTCCTAATCCTAATTAGTCACCGAAGCTAATAGATGGTCCATTTATAAGCGTTGTTGAAATCTTTACTTACTCTAAATCCTTAAATCCTTACAATTTCATTAGCATAAGAGCTAGTAAGTTTCTCAACGCTGCTATAATAATATGTGCAGAAAACTTTTGTGTATGAACATTTTTTTGTAATTTGAAAACAATTAATGTAATGAGATGCATCTGTATTTGGTATTTACTGTAAATACCTTACCTACTATACCTACCCATAGTAGAAAAAGTTTAATTAAAAAACTATATTAATGAAATTAATGATGCATGAACATTTTCTGATGTCAATGACTCCTGTATTTACATGTACAAAGCAATTCACGTCACAAGGCTAAATGTAGTTCATTAGTTAAGTTATTAACAGGGACAAATACGATTTATTTGTGCAATTATTGTCTAAAGCATGCCGAAATACGTGTAGCGTACACGACCCTATAGTTTATTAGGAGAGTGACTGCATTCATTGTATGCATGTACTCGTATATTAAACAATTACATTTTTACTTACCTTTGAACATGTTTAGGTGAAAAGTTATTATATACATGATGTAATACATTGACATATGTCTATCTGTAAGTATCTGTATGTATACGATGTATGCGATTTTAAGATGAGTAGTGTAGGTACTTACAGGTAAATTGTGTTGTTTTTGTGTTTCATGTATATATGCCAATATGCCATGTACTTGCGTACTTTGGCCAAATGAGAGGGGTTTATAGCAGAAGTTTTATACATGTTTGTAGAGGTAATGTTTTTTCATCTTATATGTTTTAATTTTCTACATGGTGCAAATGGTGCAATTGGAATTTTCTGACGGTTAATTAGCAGACGACTAACCGATGTGACAAATGCCATGTGAAATTGTCCGTTAGTTTTCTTTTTCACAATTCATCCTTATTTTGCTTTCCAAGTAGGTACTCTCCAAACAGTTCATCCCAAAACTGCATACGTTTCTTGAAAGGATCTTTGAGAAGGGTCATTTTTTCATCTATTCTGTACCATACTTCAGGTTTTTGCCCTTTCACTGGTTCCCATGTATCAACATCACTCCATGTTTTTGAGGGGTTTCTACAGACATATTTTAAGTTTAAGGAAAATTGTACCGTTGTAGAATTTAAGTAGGTACTCAAGGTCATTTTAAATGGAATTATAATTGCTATTTTTCAGTTACCTTTCAGTTGCAAATGACGCCCATAATTTGACTAATCTTTTAGAAAATTCGTAGCATTTATGATCTTTTCCTAACTCAGGACCAAAAAAGTCTGTCTTGAAATACATAGCAATATCATCAGCGTGTGTCACTCCTTCAAAACAGAAATTCAGTTTGCTATTAATTCTTATCCTCATACATATATAATGTTGACCAATAGAATTGACAGAAAAATTGTAGCAATTTTTCTCACCATAATCTTTTAGTCCAAAAAGAGTTGTTACACTGGGTAATCCTGAATAAGCATAAAGGTAAAGGTATACAGGAGCATTTTTTGAAAGTAATAAAGCTTTTTTCTGAGTTCCATGGACGAAGTAAATATCTGAATATAAATTTGTAAGATTTTCCCGAGTTTCTTCACTGACAAGTTTATCTCCAAAATAAAAACTCCGAATTCTCTTTGAAATTACAGGTAATTCTTTGCTATGAAACAAGTCTTCATATGCAAACGTAATAGGAGCATACTTATCCCAGTCTTCGTTCAACTCTTTTGTCAATTTCTCACTCGCCAGAACGTCTATTTTTTGAGAAAAAATGAAACAATCCATTAAGAAAGTACATAGACTTAATACCAATAGTTAATAAATTTTTGTTAAATTCTCACCAGAAGCATGAATAACAATTCCTTCATGTTCATTGACTCCTAGTATCAAAGGGACTTTATTATAATTTCCGCTTTCAATCGTATTCTCAGGGGTTTCCGGTACCACTGGTGGTATTTTATTTGTTTTTTCAACTGTGGGGGGAAATAAAATTGTAGGTTCCTTGTTCCATTTCTAAAAACGGTGCAATTATAAATATTTTACTTTACTTTTGGTAACTATATATATGTAATCAATTTAATATTCCTTCCCATTGCTCAAATAATATTTTATTGAAGCTTACCACTAATTTACTGGAAGTTAGGATAATTTCAGCTGCTTCTTTGAGTTTCAGACAATTTACCAATTCTGAAGTAGTGGAAGTGGGACAGTCAAGCAATTTTCCTAATTCATTTGCCGTGTCCAGCGGGTTTATTTTAGTTGCCCAAGAGTTTAAAGCTACGCCACTGATACAAATGGCATTCTGAAATAAACCTATATAAAAATTGCATTAAATTTTTTACTTTTATTAGATATCAAGACACAAATAATATAATTAATATACCTTTCGACAATGGCGAAAGAACAAGATGGGAAACCGATGCGCTGCCAGCGCTTTCGCCAAATATTGTCACCCGATTTGGATCTCCACCGAAAATATCAATATTTTTTTGAACCCATTGCAAAGCAACTATTTGATCTCTTAGTCCATTATTTCCAGGAACTATTTCATCTCCCGTACTTAAGAAGCCTTGGGTAAAAATGTATTATAATTTATGGGTGCTTGCTTCTATGTAAAATACATCTATAGTAAAAAAAATCACCTAAAGCTCCAAGCCTATAGTTCAATGTAACAATTATTACATCTTCGTCCATAAAATAATCCGGTCCGTACGTGTCTCCATCCCCAGACTGGAATCCACCTGGCAGAAAATCGATTTAAAAAAAATTGTTTCCATAATCCTTTAACTTTTTTTTTAATTAATTACACTATTTCGAGCTGAATTAAAAATGTGATCCTTAAGTTTTAAAATTCAATTCAATTACAAATGTATTTAATTAAAAACTACCATCTTATTATTTCTACGATAACCAATGTCATGCGCATTCCCAGGGCCAGTGCACTGGATGTATGTGCATCCCCCAGAATGCGTCAAAAAATAGATTATTTTTACATAAAAATTTAAAACATTTGGACAAATTTTGCGGTACGCGCGAATTTTAAGTTGACTTTGACCTAATTGACTCCATTTTAAAGTGCTATTATGAGGTCAATAATGTTATATCGCATAGTCAATTTTTTGCTGTTCCAATAATTAATTTCTGTATACAAGCCAATACTGCTGTGCACCCCCAAATTATGATTCTGGGTACGCGCCTGACCATCGTAAATATCTTTTACAACATAATATTATGTTACAGGAAAATAATAATATACCTCCGTGTATCCAGACCATGACAGGAATATCTTCTTTCTCTATCGCATTCTAAAGGCAAAACAAAGCAAAAACTCGTATTCACCAATGTTTAGAAATCAGTAATGTAAATAATGTTTTACAAAATCTCAAAGTACAATTGGTATGAAAATGTTTAAAAACAGACAATCTTCCTCTCCTATGATTTCGCTAGGGTTGAACATACTTCGTTGGATACATCTAGCCCCGTATGTATAAACTGGCTGGACGTTTTTCCAAGTTTGTGTTAAAATTTCTGGTGGCTGGAGTTATTTAAAATAAATGAAACACTTAATTAGAATAAAAATAGCATTTTACATTATAGAATTTTTAGAGACTGAAAAATTTATTACTAAGATCGAACCTCAAATCTTCTTGGTGGATTTGCATATCTCAGACCCATGAAAGCATAAAATGGTCTACCGTCCCTGGAAGTTTTCACTCCACCTTTTTTCGAATCCAATAATTTTTTCAATTGTTCATTTAATCATTTTGGTTTAATAACATTTTTACCTGCAACTAATCCATTTGTTAACTTTATGTGTGGAGCTCCCTTCCTCATACGAATTTGACTCTTTCCAGCATCAGCAGCATTTACCAATGTTATAATTATAAATACAGCAAGTGCACAAAATACCAAATTATATGAATTTTTAAACATTTTTACTACCAACACAGTTTTAATTAATTGTAACAAGAATAATTAACTATTCATAAAAATTATAACAGTTTAACTTATTGTGATCCCAAATATTGAATTACTAGTACAATATATTGTCCAAGTGAATAAATGAAGTGCAACTGTCAGCAAGGTATGCCTTTATTTTGTAAAATGATACATGACACAGCATGAAGCCCATGAAGGTCATTTCATTCAATTATCTACAATTCTCTTATATCAGATTCAGAATTAACAAACATAACATATACCATCACAAACTATACACACAAACATTTATATAAAACATTTTGTAAAAAACCATTGATAAAAAACTAATAGACAATATGAGATATAGGTAGTCACTCTAAAAGGATTTTCCCGTCTATGTACTTTACATTATAATGATACAGCAAACAATAGCACGTATCTTCCCTGTAACAAAATTACATCACCTTTAATATTATTCAAGTAATATAGCGTATTGGACACAGTCCTATAGTTGTAAGATAACTTGCATGCTTAAATTTTAAATATTAATTAAAATGACTATTTTTTGCTAATTGTGTGACAATTTATTTGTTTTTTTATTAACTTGTTTGTCCTTGAAGATGATGACTCGATAATGAATAGATTTAATACTGAGTCTATTTTTGTTTGGTAGTGATTATTAATAAATGATTCCTCCCTCCCCATACTCCCCAATAATAAATGTGCTTATAAAAATATGAAACTGATGAACTAGTGAAAATTCTATTTATGAACAAGTAATTTAGTTTAGTTCCAATTTATTAAGGATGACAAACAGGCACGTATCTATAAGATTTCTGTTGAGCTTGGTAGGTAGTAGGTAGGTATATTATACGTTGCATCGATTTTGGAATAGAATTTACAAACGAATACAATAGTCAATTTTTCTATCCATTTTTACTCTTTTACTCAATGCCATATCCAGAAATTGAGGGAAAATGCCATTATAAGCAAATGCAAAAGCAATGCCAAATGTATTCATTATCTCGCGCAGAGCGAAAAATTTGTGCCAATTTGAGCTAAAATTAACGTAAAATGTTTAATTCGCGCATGGAGCTAAAAAAATCACTTTTATAGTAAAATAAAAACTATCTTTCTCAATCGCATGCATGGGTGGAATTTATTGGATAAGAATTTAAAAAGAAAATAATATCTCTAGTGTAAGCTTGTATAATCTGGGGGAGGCGTGCTTAAACCCCCCCCCCCCTCAGAACCCTTAGTGGATACATACCAGACTAAACCACACAAATTATTTCGTTTATAATAAATTATGATCAACTGAAATCTAGACAAAAACACATCCGAGTCGAATTTTGAATTAGTTTTTTATTGTTATTGCCTTGCGCTACAAATCGAGTATGCATTACTAACTAACAACAAGAGTTTTATATTTTACAAGTAACTGTCATATAATATATCGTCATATTATAATAATACATAATACTAACTACATTAATAAAGGCTGCAGCTAAACTAGACTCGTCTATTTTGTTGACTATGTACGCACTAATAGTAACCAGTCTAAGAACTAGTACTACAACGTGTGCGAAAAACGCGAGGTTTGTTCCTGTAAGACTCTAGAAATCTAAATTGATAATAAAATTATTCCATAGTAATTTCTAGGTAGGAAGGTTTTAGGTAGGTACTTAATGTTAGTTAGGAATTTTTCATTTGTATACATACCAAACTGCACTACTGTACTGGCTACATCGTTTGTTGAACTTATTTATATAATATGTACCTTCCAATAGTCCAAAACGAATTTATACAATCAATTGAATCACAAAAAATAAATGTAAATTTAGCCTATATGTATACAATAATAAGGAAATAAAATTGTTCTTATTTACATCAGTACATTTTTACATTTCAATGTAATACATTCGTTATTATACATGAGACGTTCACAGTTCTAACTGTGTATGCCCATACTATTTTCTAAACATTAAGACTGTAGTATGTAATTCGAATTTTTTACTACCCCCAAAATAAATCGTCTTACCTCAAAATGTTTATCTTAGATGAACTACTGCATACATTTACGAAAGTACTGCACACATCCTAAGATGTGTTAATATAATTATTTATATGGTGATATTTAGTGTAGCAATTTGGAATCTGGTGTAGAAATAGATTTTAGTAAGTTACCGACAAATGGTACATAGTATACCTAATAGTAGTTGTTATTAATTAAGAAAGTTTAAAGATGACCTTCTTTGTTTAGGTATTTTTATAATACAGATAAAAGATTACACTGTAGTTGTAGTGAAAGAATAACCAAGAAGAGCGTACGTAATGGAAAAGTAAAGAAAAAATATACTTGCTTGTATTTATTTTAGGAATACACTGTAAATGCTTAAAAATATTTTATCCCTTGTTCCATTTACTACACAGTAGATCTCAAGAGAGCCTTACTTACTTTATTAAGGATTTATTTTTTACTTCCATTATTTCCATATTAAGTCCAAACTTCAAATAATGTGTTAAATAATTCAGAACCATGACTGGAATGTTACAAGTTGCTCTCAACATTTTTGCATTGGAGTTTACACAGGTGAAACTCATTTAAGAATAAAAGTCATACTGTCTTATGGGGTATTCTTCGTATTTTCTGTATAATGCATTCCTAAGTATTATGTGCGCTTAAGTATCGACTTTTAAATACATTGCCAATTATCAAAGGCCTTTCTATTTATTACTCTTGATTTCATATCCTCTATTAGACTAACAATAAGAATATTATTTATACTCTAGTACATATACCTAGTGAATACTAGCAAAATAATAAATCCTGCTCCTGTTTTGCTGTTGATGAATTAGAGCAAAGCAAATAAAAATGCTTACGATTTCTTGCATGCAATGGGTTTCAGTTGCAGTTGCAACAAGTCAAATAGCGTGGAGCGTATAATAATTAAAAATAATTGCTAACTTATTTGAACACAACAATTCTGGTAAACTTATGTGATAGTTTTCTACTATAGTTCTGACAATAAACGCTAAATTGCATTTAGTATTGACAATGACAATGTTTTTCTACCTGTACTGCTGTGGTTTGTGTCGTAGCTTAAAAATAGTAGTTTGTAAATAACAATGAACTGAGTTGTGCAATGAAATTATAAAACATTATAGAATGCTCTACGAAAATTAAAGCTGGGTTGAGTGGGGGGAGATTAACTGGTTTGTATAGGATCAGGGTATTTCTTTCTTCTTGGTATGGCCATTGAATCTTCTCCGACACCGCACCATTTCACTGCCGCACTTACACCTCTACAGTAGTTGTAAGCACAGTAGTAGATTAGACCAGCAATTGCAGAGATTGCAATAATCAGTGTCAAAAGCATTATAACAATCGAAAATGCATTTCCGTATGTTCTCAGGAAAGATCTATTCAGAATCTCCACCTATAGGGAATTAAATTGAATTGTTTTTCAAAATTAATTGTTAAGATTTCTTGACTTGTGTCTGCTATTATGAATGATTATTGCTTATTGATTGTAGTATTAATTTTATTGACAATTACTTACAAAGGAAATGGCTGCTCCAATAATCAAAACCTTTTCATAAGGAGTGAGACTCTCATCAACGTGAATCGTTACGTATTCAGATTTGGAAATAATTATATTCGCGATGAGTTTAGTTGTTGTAGCTCTGCTGTCTAAACAGTAATCCGCAGTAATCTGAAAGTTTCAGAACAAACGTTTAGAGTAATAGAGAAATAATTCGGGTAATTAGTCGGAAAAAATGACATTTATAAAGTTTTGTTTTATTTTGCACCTCAAAGATGTGAGTTTCTGTACGATTCGTTGTCGTTACCAAATGTTGCACTTCATATCGAACGGAGTCTGGAGGGGAATAGATTAAATATTTGGCTTCGGATTGAATGTAAGGAGATTTCTCTTTGGGGTGAAGTTTTGCTCCTGCAATCTTTTCCAGCTGTGCTACCAATCCACACTCTTGATGCAACATTGCAATCTTGTTCTGTAAATAAATGTACAATTGTGTAATTTACACTTTAAAAATTCCTCATGCAACCTTATATGCTTGGTAAAAATTATTGAGGCATAGATAATTATTATTATGGCAAATATTTGGCAGATCAAAATGTCCTTTCTCAGGAAAACATTACTTTATCTGCGAAATCCAATTTGAGAACTTCTTTTCCTATGGGACACTGCATGGAGACATAATTTTTTGACAGTTTTAGGGCTGTCACCAATGGACTTACATCTTCAAGGCATTCAATGAAAACCTCATAACCTATAGAGTATGAAATACGAACAACAAATGGAAATTAACAATTTTTATCAACTTTTACAGTGTAACTTTTACTTTTAGCTTAAACATGCTTCAAATAAAATTCGGGTATTTTAGGACAAAAGTTTAAACTTTAATTTACATTTTGAAGAACATTTGATCCCAAATGATGTAAGTAGTTGCAATTCTTGCATTTGATCTTCAAACATGTTGATATTTGTCCTCGCCAAGAGGTTACAAATCAATACCTACAGAAAGAATATTCTTTCGCAGTCAGAACAATAATATAAATCCACCCTTTGCTTTGGGATTTGTTTACAGTTTATAAACACTTAATAGTAGCACAATGGCTTGCCTATATGCTAATGCTAAACTATGCTTATTATCCAGTAAATGGTTTTATCTATACTTTGCAATTGTGTTTAAGTACGTGTTTGGCAGAGAAACTATTTTTCATGTTGATGGTTGAACTTTAGCATTTACCAAATCATTGCAAATAACTAGCTTGTAAAGAAATCCTACCTATATATTATGTTCTTATTTTATTCTATTACTCTCACATAAATATTGAATTGAAAACTGCGTTTGTAACTAACGAGAAGAATGTAATTAAGTGTTGATGTGTATATGAATGCACAAATGACACAAAGGTCATAAACAGTAAATGACGATCAGAAATGGAAATTCTGTATTTGAAAAATCAAGTTGAGAGGAGAATAACAAACAAGTCCGTAGAGAATCGTAGGAATGGATTTTTAGAGGCTGTTATATGTGTGGAAGTCCTGAGAGTACGTATAGAAAGTACACCATAAAATCTCGTCCCGTAAAAGACTGACTGTGACTGCCCTGGAACTAACTGACTGGCCTGACATTGAAGTTTCCTTATAAAGACCCTAAACTGATTGTGTTGGTGATGATGTGATATATATGTATGTATTCCGCAGTAGCCGAGAATAGCAGGAGTGTGGAGAATTACACGAGCATTTCTACTACACTGATGCAATACATACGGTACTCAGGGCGAAAGCACTTTCGGGGATTCGGACATTTAGATTAGGATTGATGCAGGTCGTGTCGGACACGCAGAAGCTAACTCTCTCTCTCTTCCTCCACAACCGAAATATTCCAGGACGGAAAATCGAATCGGATTATGCGCTGGCAGTTCCCATTTCATATTATATGTGAGCGAGAATGAGAGAGGGATCATAAATACAAAGGGGCTGAACTGAACAGCAGTTTCAATTACACCAAACCGAATATATTCTCTATATATACACTCAAGGCACTCACTCTTTCTTTCATGCTACGCCTATAAGACCAAAGTGTTTATTTTCCTTTCATTTTTGATGAATATTGCAACAATGAATATAAATGAAACAGGAAATAAATGTTCATGATTATGGTTTGTAGTAGTTTTATTAAGTGCTAAATTATACTAAACTATTACTGTATTACTGTACTGCATCATATACTGGATATTTATGTATAATACCTAGTAAAGTAGGTACTTAACTTAACTTACCTTTCAATTAGAAGATTTAACATAATTGAATTTATTTTTATAAATATACACTTTAACTTAACTTGGGCATGATTGTTATAAAATTTAATTTCGTGATTCCGGAGTAGAAATATAAACATATATATTTTTTAATATTTACATTAACGAGAAACATAATGCTGTTACATTTTACACGTTAACTAGGTATAAAGTTTGAATTAATATTAGTAGAGATACCTGTAGCCTATAATTAATTGGAATATTTTTGTCAATCGACAGAAATAAAATATCATTGCCATCAAATATGTAGTAATAGCCTCTAAATACTCAATGGGTATGCAATAGCATTTTTGGTTAAAAGTTAAGATAATTCATCTCGAAAACAATTTAACAACAACGATTTGTAATTTCATAATAGTAATTAGTATTTGGGAATTTTATAATTAAGCGAATAAAGATGATTATGTAATTTTAGAGTTGTATAGGTAGTAGGTATAATATACATAGTTTCCTTCATCGTTGATAGTGCTATTTCTAGATAGTATTTTTGGCAGTGTATGAAAATGTTTTTCTGGAGTCCTCCAAGAAAGAACTAATTGTCCTACCATGTAGCTCATATAGAAAGACCAATAAGTAGCTTGCAGATGTTTTAAATTATATCTTTTGCATACATCAAGAAGCTGGATTGTATTTTTTCCATTTTGGCTGCTGATCGTCTGAGCGTTCTCAACAAACAATGGGATCCATTATAAAAGCTTTTTAAGTTTTAGTGTCGAATGCCAACAAATATTCACTCTTATGAGAATCGTTACTGAGATTGCATTGAACTTCTTGAACCTTCCTTATTCCATGAGTTTGCGTTTGTCAGGCACGGTTTATTATAATCTTGCTATTTTAGAAGCCTGTGCATAAAATGCGTTCATTATATTTGATGGTGGTGACTGCCCTTCCTGGAATGCATGTTTTTAATCTGGAAGAATGCTCTGCAGGCACACACACACATAAGTACTTGAGCACAGTTGACTGCCTTCTTGAATCATTTTAATGAGACTGACTGGAGTCATTGTACTGTGGCATGGTCTCATTTTATATCCAGTTTAAATAGGTCGTAGCTCAATGTTTAAGTATATTATGGTTCTTGCTTTAAATGATTTTCATTTTAGCACTCAACCCTTTTAATGTTGCTATAAATGCAATGCACCGTGCAGCAAGTAGATTGGAAACAATGCAAACATTTGATTAAGCCTATCTTTCTAGCATTAACAGCTTTTCGGGCGAAATACATGAATGAATGAAATGCACTGCCTAAGCTAGTAGTGAACCCGAATCCTTGAAGCATTGTTTTACACTCAAATCACAAACAGTTATTTTATATACGCTATTCTCCTATTGTACGTCCATGCATGCATGTTTAATGTTATTGTGGTTATAAAATGAAATCTTTTTGCTCCATATTTTTTAAAAGATACTAAGATGGGGACATAAACAACGAAATTCGTTTAAAATACACAAACTCTCACTTAAATCAATGAAAATGCTCTGAGTCCCACTAACATGTAAATCAATAACCCTAAACAAGGTAAAAATGTCAACTAGAAAATATTTGTGTGCATAGCTAACCACTACTATTACTTTGCTTATCACGAATACATGAATACTTTTAACAAGTAAACACGTAAAGGATTTTGCTTGAAATAGTAGCAAAAACTCTTGATTTGATAGCAATTTGTTGTGTTGTGGCAAATAATAGCTGCCAAATTCATTTATAGCGTGTGAAAGTGTTTTAGTAAATATATAACAACGTAATATGATGCATGTACATTTGTACACCTACTGGATAAACTGGAGTCAACGTACACCCACCAACCTACATGCATACTGCATACATATCGGGTTCTTAAAGGAACACAAATTGAATTAAATTGGATTAGAGAAACATTACTATTTTATTTACGAGTTTGCTTTGGAAATTTCAGTAAAATCAGTTGAAGACACTAAGAAGTTTATAGTACGTATTGCTATTGTATGTATTTACTAAATGATTTGATCTGTACCAACAAACACTAAATACATACCTATGGAATGTTTGTGAAACCTATTTATTTATTTAAGTAGCAACCTGAGTTAAATTCACAAGAACCTGAAATGTGTATGCTATGGATGATGTATAAAAGCAACAATGGTTGTATTAGTAAACTTGAGTTGTATTTATAGGAAATTTATGCAATAATACTAGAATATGATTCAACATTTCAATTTTTGAGTACCCACAGAGACGCGTTAATCAGTACCTACCTATTGTACCTATACAAAATATATCATTTCAATGGTACTTGCTTCTTGAAGTATTAATGGTTAATAAATGTTATAGCTTTGGGGAGTTTACATGAGATATTACGCCACACTAATTGTAAAAACTTGTAAATTGTAGCTCTTAAGCTTAAGGGGCTAAGGACGAACGTTGTTTTTACTCATAGTGTATTATCTTAACCTATTTGCACAGTTACAACTGCTAGAGACGCGGTAGGGTGATACAAAAGCGAAACGTGCTAAATGCATACCTAGTGAGTATCCTTGCACCTGCCACTAATAGATTTACCTAGGGCAAAGTCTTTATATTTTAGATTTACCTATGTAGGTATATAATTGCTTGGTTGTGAATTGCACTAGAAAAATTATAAAAGTCTGAACTGACCTCGCTTGCATTGCTAGTATCACTTTGAACTCCCCAAGTAGTGTAAAACGCAGAAGTGTATTATGTTATTCAAGTATGAATTATGCACTGATTCCATATCAAATATCGAAACACAATCCTTATATAACGTGTGATTTAATTCAGCCAATTTCATTAACATGCGATTACTAATACTAACGAAGGAGACATGACTTTTATTATTTTGAATGTTGTTGCTTATGCCATACCACAAATACCGCTTTAAATGTTTTAGTGTACATTTTGCATTAGAGACACTAACAATCAATGCAAGTCTTTATGGACCTTAAAATTAGTTTTCAACAATACTTTCCGTCTTAAATTAATAGATCAGTGTTTCTAGAAACTATTTTTTTCAAAAAATGTCTAAAATTATATATACCTAGATTTTTAAAGTAATTAAAAAAATCATTTTAATACCTATGTGCAGTCGTTTTTTGAGTCTACAATTTTAAATAGCTAAGTTATAAATTCCAATACTACAATGTAACAGTTATAAGAGTATTTAATTTAATTTAAAGAGTTTACACTAAAAATTGCAATGTTTTACGAAATAGTTATGTGTGTGTTAGGCCTGTTAGTTTTGTCCTATTGGATTTTTGATATCAATTTCTCTGTAAGAGCTTTCTTTGCGTATTTCTACGCTAGATACTTCCGTTCTAAATTGGGTTTCTTGGAAAAAAGTGAAATATATGGTACACAATCACTCCCATTCATATTCCAAATAGCTTTTGACCTTGAGATAAGATTTACTTAAATGGATTTTTTCTAGGTATTTGTTACACTACCGACATTGATGTGAATTTGCGGCATATGAATAACGCAAAGTACATTCGGGAGTTGGAGTTCGGTCGCCTTGATTTTTGTGTTCGTGCTGGACTCGTTAACATCTACTCCGGATTTAAAAATGGAACACGATTTGTTATTTCGGGTACCATACTCAGATATACAAAGGCTGTAATGCTCTTTGCAACTTATAAGGTACCTACCTGCAAACTCCAATTTATTGATGTATTCAATTAAACTCACTTTACAAAAACTCCATGAGTTGAGTGCATGATATGGAAAATAGTTTAAACATTTTTAGCAAGAAACTACCATTCATTGTCATATTTAACAGCGTTAACGTTGTTATAAATCAAAAGAAGAGTATCATGTATATTAAATCGGGTATTACTGATTCTAACAGATAACTACTTCCGTCGTTTGGTGGGACAACCGTTCATTTTATGTGGAGCAAAAAATTATCACTCTAAAGGATGACAGTGCACGAGGGATAGGCTATACAAAATTTACTTTCATAAATCCGCAGGATTTGCAAAGGTTTGTAGGAGGTTTAGAAAAACCAGCAATCACTCCTTCACTAGCAGCGTACATCGACGCTAATGATTCGATAGAGTTCCCTAAAACAAAAACTATTACAGAAATCATGGAATGATGTATTACTTTATTAATTTATAAATTAATACAGCTCATCTGTTATCTGCTAGGTTAAAGTTAAACAATCACTTGCATAAGGTGCCTAATATATTATACTCATATTATACCTATGTACATACATTAATTGAACTAAACTATTTTTTGTTGTTTCTTGTTTTCATTGTTTCGTGTAGTAAATTAGTAGTAAATTGTAAATGTTAATCGAAACTGTTAAAGTTAAAAGTAATGCTGAGTTCCTAGAGTAGATGAGGCAATCAGACAATATTTGGATATCATATTAATTATTTGATTTCACTCTATTGAGTAATCTCCCGTAAGTTTATTACATCAAAAATGCATAAACAATGAATTGCAATGCAAAAAGCTCTTTGTTTTTCATTGAAAGATGTAAAACGTTAAAAAATTAGCACATAAAGTATTTAAGGGATATAATATACTTCTTCCGACACTTTCTTATGTCCGTTTGCAATGTTTTTTTTTGTTGGTATTTGATTCGATTGAATAAAGTTATTTTTCCCTTACACGATCGGTAACAACAAGAAAAAAAAAAGATTTTAAATAGGTACTACTTTAATGGGGTATAAAAAAGTTGCTAATAGCAGTAACTTTAAAATATTTGTAAAACAGTTAAATTGTAAATAAAAACATGCTGGTAGTTTTAGTTTTATTACATAACCTGATCAAAGTACAATCTTTTTCATTCACAATTCTTTTTAAAATAATTATGAATTTAATCTGCAAAATTCTTGTACCATAATAATTATTGGCTAATTAGTTGTAATAAATTAAAAGTATAGGTATTAAATAGCAAGAGCGCACATAAAATAAATTTTCAGTATGTCAAATCCTAATGAAGAAGCACAAGGAGAGGAATTTCAACCCCCACTACAAAGTTCAACTCCAAGTAGAGATGTAGCCACAGACAAACTAGAGATGCAATATCTTTCTGGGACCAAGACTCCCCCTCCTGTTCCACCAAGGTGATTGTACAAGGGCTTTCAGCATAAGCATAATAATAAAGCAATTCATAGTAAATCAATCTGAGTTGGATTTTATATATTTATTGACAATGGCCGAAAATATTATAGTTGCACATTCTTTTATTCCACTACGAGGATGTGTTAACGTTTGCTGTCTGTGCATTGCATATTGAGATCTTTAAACTCAAATAATTTTTTTATGAATCATAGGACTAGTCCTCCTCCCCCCGCTGTTGTACAGGAACGAGAAGCACCTGGTTCTCCAATATTAGGTAAAAGTATTTAAGTACATAGGATAGATCTATTTATTACCTTATTTTATTTTTTCTCAGCTTAAAATTAATATTTCATGTTGCCCGAAATAAAATTGTGTACTTAATGAACAAAATGAATCTCTTTTTCCATAGCTGGAAGTATGATGAACAATTCTGGAAATGCGGCTAACAATTCTGGAAATGCGGCCAACAATTCGGGAAATGCGGCTAACAATTCCGGAAATGCGGCCAACAATTCCGGAAATGCGGCTAACAATTCCGGAAATGCGGCTTGCAATTTTGGAAACGCGGTGCCATTAAATTCGCCCCGTGCCAATGACCCAACTCAAGGAAGTAACCAAGCCCCCACATCACCCCCAGCACAGTCAGTAATAAGTCCTGTTGTCGCAACACTTCTTTCGGATCCTCATTATCGGGATTTCTTAGAACAGATTACTGATACTGCGGCTCACGCGTTAATGACGAAATATATCAGTGAAGTTATAGAAAGCTCAGCTCCTAGAGAACTCGGACAAAATTTGGCTGTAATCTTACCCGCAGTAATAAAAAGTGAATTGGATATTGAAATTTTTGAATTAACCTATTTTTGTAGAGCTTGTGTTGCTATGTCTTACAATATTATTAATTTTGCAATGTTACAGCTTTGGTTAATCATGATATGGTTCCTAACGCCCGACCATGCATTTGTGGTCCGATGAGAAGACAAAATGGTATGATATTATAAGATAATGTTTAATTCTCCTCTTTGGCAACTATTGCTAAATGTAAGATATTGTGGATACTATTATTTATTATTCGCAAACCTAGGTAAAGTATGTACTGTTTTTGTAATTAAATATTTCAGGAGAAGCTGGTCAAGGCGAAAGACCGGTTAGTCCTGGAAGACAAATGAGTCCAGGCAGATCAGTTAGTCCAGGAAGACCGGTTAGTCCAGGAAGACAAATGATTCCAGGAAGGCAAATGAGTCCAGGAAGGCAAATGAGTCCAGGAAGGCCAATGAGTCCAGGAAGACCAATGAGTCGAGGAATAGCAATGAGCCCTGGAAGACCAATGAGTCAAGGAACAGCAATGAGTCCAGGAAGGCCAATGAGTCAAGGAACAGCAATGAGCCCTGGAAGACCAATGAGTCCAGGAAGGCCAATGAGTCCAGGAATGCCAATGAGTCAAGGAACAGCAATGAGTCCTGGAAGACCAATGAGTCAAGGAACAGCAATGAGCCCTGGAAGGCCAATGAGTGCAGGAAGGCCAATGAGTCCAGGAAGACCAATGAGTCCAGGAAGACCAATGAGTGAAGGAAGACCAATGAGTGCAGGAAGACCAATGAGTGCAGGAAGACCAATGACTCCAGGAAACCCGGTGTCAAATATGTCTCAAAACCAAAATGGTAATTCAGGAGGTGGGTTAAACTTCGCAGGCTCTCCACAATGCAGCAACATTTCAGGGACACAAAACTCTTTTAGGGGATTTCCTACTAACTCAATAATACCAGCGAGTACTAATACATATTCAGCTTTAAGCTCCTCAATTGGACCAAATGTGATATATGGGACTACCGGCGACTCAAGTGGACCAAATGTGATTTATGGGACTACCGGCGACTCAAGTGGACCAAATGTGATTTATGGGACTACCGGCGACTCAGGTGGACCAAACTCTAATGGGGGATATATGACCAACTACTCAATAGGACTAAACGATAATATATCAGGATCTCTAAACTTGTCAAGTTCCAATGGAAGTAACCAGTTAAATTCCTCAAGAGGACTAAATGATAATGTCGGATCAAGATCTCTAAACATGTCAGGTTTTAATGGAAGTAGCCAGTTAAATTCCTCATTTGGAACAGATGATAGTAATTTGGTATCAAGATCTCTAAATTTGGCAGGCTTCAATGGAAGTAGCCAGTTAAATTCCACATTTTGGGCAGATGATAGTAATGTGGTATCAAGATCTCTAAACTTGGCAAGTTTCAATGGAAGTAGCCCGTTAAATTCCTCAGGACTAAATGATAATGCGGTATCAAGATCTCTAAACTTGGCAAGTTTCAATGGAAGTAGCCAGTTAAATTACTCAAGAGGACAAAACGGCAATTCATTTTCTCCAAGAAACCTCTCAGGAGGACAAAATCCTAATAGTGCAAATTTCGCTGGTGCGTTGAGCCCCGTGGAGATTGCAGCAGCTCAAATGAGTCCACCAGCATTGGGATACTACCCTCAACAGGGAGACAACTATTCTAACAATACTAATATATTTGATGACTCTAACTTGCGTGGAACTTCCGGTACTCCTAATCGTTATTCTAACAACACTCAATTTGCTCATGATGACCTTGGGGGTACCACCCAAGATAGTTTTTGGCCAGCCAATCCTAATCCTGGTGAACCCCAACTTTTGGTGGAACTTTTACCGGGAGATTGCTCGTGTTCAATTTCAAATCCACCATGGATTGACTCATATAGACCTGGTTTGCCATACTCTGGAAATCCCCGTGCAATTCCAATGGCAATGGACTTGAGTTTGATTCAACCTTTTGAACCCAATGAATCGGTAAATCCCCCCCCCCTTTGGTTACAACTAATTGCGTGCGTTCCTTTGTATCATTTATTTAATTCTTTCATAATTTGAATTAATTATATAGCTGGACATTTCTCCAAGAAATTCCCCTGGACAAGTCAGCTTGAGACAGGTACTAATTATTTATTTAAATCTCTATATGATTTGTTTTTTATCACACTGATTCCCCTCGACTAAAGATCTTATTTAATAATTTTGAACCTGCTATTTTGTTTTAAAATTTTACAGTCTGCCCCAGCACCCGAACAGTCTTTTAATCAACCTGGAAATTTCTCATTTAACTCGGTAGGTAGTTTCAATTATGTTTTGTATAACATTTGCATAAAAAATGAGTTATTATTTTTCAAATAATCATGCATGAATTTTTTATTTACAAACTAATAGTCGGATCCTACACCTAATAGTTTTTATGGTCTGGTAACGATTACTTAAAAATATACCATACCAATTCTTTACGAGTAACTTTCAATTACATTTTACTTCATTTATTGTTAAAGAATTGCTTTAAAATTTTACAGAAACGTGCTCCAACGCCTGAATCGTCTCCTGGTCTACTTGAGAATGTGTCTATGCCATTTTTGCTGAGTGATTCTAGTGCTTTCTCTCAAAATTCGGTATTTTAAGTTATTTTAGCACGTTTTTATTAAAAGAAAATAGTATGTTTTATAAAAGTTTCATATTATGTATACAAGGCCGTATCCAGGATTTGGTTTCGGAGGGGGCACCAAGGTGAAAATATTGTAAATGACAGTTTTTGTGCCAAGCGCAAAAAATTGAGTTAAATTGAGCCAAAATCAACCTAAAAAGTATAAAATCCGCGCATAGAGGCAAAATTATTTGCTCTTTTTTGAGATTTAGGGGAGGGGGGGACGTGCCCTAGTGCCCTGACGCTTGATATAGCCTTGATGTATAATGATGATTTTTTTATGAAATACATAATAGTCGAGTAGAACCCCTGATAGTTTTTATGCGCAGGTAATCTATGCATTTGTATTACATCACTTTGATTTCATTCGACTTTTACAATTTTTTATACTGAGAACTTATTGTTAGTAATTGTTTTGCAGTATCCTCCTCCATCCGAAGGATCTGTTTGTCCACTTGGGGATATTACTATGCCATCTTTGCTGAGTGATTCTAATGCTTACTCTCAATATAATTCGGTATTTTCAATTATTTTTACCACGTTTTTACCAAAGAAAATACGAAAGTAGGATTTATGATAATGTAATCTTTATGATCTGTATTACATCGCCTTGATTTCATTCGACTTTACAATCTTCACACTGAGAACTTATTGTTAGTAATTGTTTTTATATTTACAGTATCCTCCTCCATCCGAAGGATCTGTTTGTCCACTTGAGGACATTTCTAGACCATTTTTGGATTCTAGTGGTTTCTCTCAGCAATATAATTCGGTATTTTAAATTATTGCATATTGTTAGCATGTTTTTACCAAAGAAAAAATCATGTTTTATAAAAGTTTCATATTATGTGTAACGATGGTGGTAGTTTTTATGCATGATTTGCACTACATCACCTTGATGTCATTCGACTTTACAATCTTCATACTGTGAACTTATTGTTAGTAATTGTTTTAAAATTTTACAGTATCCTCCTCCATCCGAAGGATCTGTTTGTCCACTTGGGGATATTTCTATGCCAACTTTGCTGAGTGATTCTGGTTTCTGATGCTTTTCATGTCATGAATTTTATTCTGTAGTTTAAAATTATTTGTTCCACTTGAATCATACATCAAAATAAAACAGTATTGTATCAGTATCGTAAGCTCCGACAGTTTATGGTTTTCATTTCTCGTCTGTCTATCTGTCTGTATGTTAAGTTATTCGAGTCGAATAATATTTTCCAAAAATCGAAAATTCAAACAAATTGATCGCAGGCACAATTCTTCCACTGCTTTGCTAATTTTATGGTTTAAATATAATCCAATTTTCTAAATCCTTTGAACCTCAACTAATTTTACAGGTTGAAATCCACATTTTATAAATCTGCAATCTTTGACTGTTTTTGCATTTCATTCAACCCACAAAATTTCTAATTCCTTCAATCTCTAAACTTTTAGAATTTAAGTATAACATTGTAAGATCATTCCATTAATAGTATACTATTTGCACATGTTTCCTATAGAAAATTCAAAGAATTGTTAGACAATTTTTTATTTCATATAGTTTAAAAATCGTTCCCCCCACACACACACGTCTGAAGACTATAGTTTAAGTAAACTAATGAATTTTTATTGTGTTTAACAAATTACTTCTAGTGGTACAAGAAAACTAATTTATGAATAAGATGCAGTGTGTGAATATATTTTCAGACTGAAGAAATCTGCTTTCTAAATTTTAAGTTGCATAAAATGCCAGGATCATCATTCATTCTATTTGGAGCAAAAATTCATTCGTTTGTTTTATAGTGATTATGGGAAGACAAATGCTGTGAAAATTACTTTCGTAAAACGTGATGTGAAACGAATTAGTCAAAGGCTTTTAGTAACATGAAACTACTGCTCCAGATCTGAAAGATAACATCTACGTGTAGACATTTGAGTCTAAAAGTTGTATAGCAAAAACTCATAAAATTCGACTAATAGAATTGTTCACGTTTCCTGGATTACATTACAGCCTACTAACACAGAAATATAAGAATGCAACGCAGTTTCAACTGACACCATGCACAAATGACAAATAAATCAATGTCCTCTGCACACTGTACCTTGATTGATGTTGAACACCATACAGTTCTACATGATTAAAATTCGCAGTAACCTGAATGAAGATTAATCCTACTTTTATGCTATGCACATTAATGAACATGTTTGAAATGAATTAACAAAGAGTGAAAGACAATAAATGATATAGTAATTCTTGAAGCATATAAATACTATACTTCACGTTTATTTCATTTACGGTATGAACCAACAAGTCTGTAATGTACTCGTACTGTCAATGAGCTATGTATAAGGTACCACCAATTGGTTATAGACGGTTCTAGCGATACTACAAGTAGCATAGTCTCGTATATATTATGTAGTAAATACATTTAAACACATACTCACACACACTGTTACTAACACGAACGACACTAACCAACTAATTACAATACAATCTGTCTAAGAGCCTACTTTTACATTATTGAATATATACCTTACATAAAGTCTCAATTCTAATTCAAACTGTTCCAATTCAATTAACTTACTAAACATAGTACACTGTTCATGGCAGTACATACAGATAACTTATAAACACTACTTACTATTAATAAACTCTGTATTAATGTTTAGAACCTACAACACAGTAGGCACCTACAAAATAAATTACAGTAATAAGAAAACCTACATTAATTACCAAGTATGCTCCAAAAACCAAATCGTTTTGCATAAGCAAATTCAAAACAATATTGTCTATACTGCAGAATCCATGTTGAAATTCATACACAATAAAGTACAGACATGACACATGAAGTATTTATAATCAATATAAAGAAATGTATATGAGTGTTGCTTACAAAATATAAATAATGACATTCTGACCAAGAAGATGTTTACAGATGTACTGCAATAATTATTTATAGCTGTTTAGACATAATGTGTACAGTAGTTTACAATTAATTAAGGATTTACCGGTATGATCATACATTTAGTTTCACTATGACTAATTGAACATAGGGATATGCATATAAATAAATTGTGGCTTCTCGTTGACATAATTATTAAAGAACACAGCCACAGAAGTCGTTTTGTTGTACACAAGGGCAGGGATGCGAACAGAACTATTGTGCAGAGATTGCAGATCCTACTTTGTAATGGAGGAGACAAGGCGAATACATTTTACACCACATGTGTACTAAATTAATTAATAATACGAAGATACATAAAGTACAATACGTTTTTGAAACTCTCAAATGCTCAAGGAAATAAATATTTGTATACAATACAGAAACAACATTATAATATTACTTGTTAGAGCAATTTAATGATAATATGTAATTATTATACGATTTATTTTAGAATTACATTGTACTATAGATTGTAGATTCACATCACACTTTTACGAATAACACAACAAATTATTTACCTACTTTCTTAAAAATTGCATCCTCTTTCATCTTCCTACAAGTCAATTCAGCAAATTTTACTCTTTTTTCATCTCCAAACTTACTGTAAATAACACTCAATGTATAAAGTAGTATTCAATTCCTTATAGCTTTTACAGTCGGTGCGTGGACGAGCGTGGGTTGAAAAATATTTCAAGCAACAGCAATAAATTGTGCCTTTTCTAAATAACATAAATAAAGCAATGAAATCATATCAACTAAAGGATCCTATTAAAGCTTTTTCAACACAAATACAAACATTTTTCAATGAAATTGAACCATTGAGCTAATAATACCTAACAAACAAAGAAAAATCGCAAGACTGAATTAATTTACTAATTTACTAAAATTAAGGATACCTACCTAACTACTTTGAGTACCTTCAACCTTATTTGTATGTACTTTTACAGCCGAAACAAATATAATTTAGTCAATTTAGGATTTGAATACTTCTACACTAATACAATAGTCACATAACTAATGCACATACATGTCCTACGTACCATAACTGTAAGTACCTTATCGTAATAATAATAATATTCCTATGTAAATTGTATTGTGGTAGTACATTTTTAATTGTCTGATTGATACCAATAGCTGAAGAGTCCATTCCTTTACAGATTAAACGGACTGTAAGCCATATGTAGTTGAGATTATTTCATAATAACATTATCATTATGTATTATAATAATTTTACACTTGAAGAGAATAGGTACCTTACAATTTCTCACATTCATTAATCGAGTTACATACTTAATATCACCGTAGAATAGACAGGCAGCGACATGAGACAAAAATTGAATTCCATTTTATAGGTACACCTTTTTAGAGATTTGGTTTTTTGACTCATTTGCCTTTATTTTATGTCTATAGATATTGGTATATGTATATTGGTATAATATAGTTGTAGAAGTAGTAGTTCACTTTGAAGGCTTATCTGTGTGTGTGTATATAGCGTAGATTAACAAAACTAGTATGTAATTGTCATGTAGTTCGATTCAAAAGTAATCATTATATAGTATCAACGAAAATAAATTGCACAATTATGTACGTAATACATTCAACATTACATATATACATACATCAATAACTAATTACAAATCTTTTTTCATAATATAAGCTTTACATACAATTCAGCTGGACAAATAAAAAGTTGTTTTTCAGCTACGTAAGGTTTCTACCATTTTAGCTGCATCTGTGTGTGCCAAAATAGTAATTCCTTTTTAGTTGCTGGAAAACAATTTTATAGCTAAAAAACTTTTTGTCCAGCTGCATTGATTACATAGAGACATAGAGTACTACTATAAAACAATATGCGATTTTAATTACTACTTAATTACTTAGATTTTGTCACCACAATATTCGTTACCAACTACAATATAAGTCTAGTACAAGTTGGCCATAACACTGGCCAAATGCAATATACAATGAGCACGGTAGTTTTTACTTTGATGTACCAAGTACCTTTAGAAGGTACTTAATCGGTACTTATTAACAGCTTTATACTTATATTTTCTACTGCTTTCTTTGATTATTATTTATAAAGTAGGATTTCTTCCTACGATACACTCGTGTATTATTATTACATTGTTATTTGCATAAACACTTTAATAATTTTTAGTATCTGCTAATAATAATAATAATGTACTTTTAGTACCTTTAGATAATATCGTCAATCAACAATCTGTGTAGTAAGCTTCATTATTATTTTATCTAACTTTTATTGTTTAGTCATGTAGTGTATAGTGTGTTACATTATTTTCTCACTCGAGTCGAAATGTCAATCCCTACATACATAATATACTTGAAGTACAATGTTTCACGTTTATTAGAAGGTGAATCGGATTCGGATGTAGTTAAAGATAATTACATACGGCTGAGTGGATGTAATAGAGTAGATAGATACATAGTACTTTCTTTTTATTACAGTTAATAAATTTCATAGCTTTCATTGTCACTGGACGTTATCGGCAAGAGCGACGGAGGGCAAAAAGAGTACAGTATATTTTTGTATATAGAGTAGATGTTTGTATGTATTTGTTAGAAGTCAAATATTTTTGAGACAGCTTGGAAAAGTTGAACTGGTATAATTTTGCCATGTTGCTTTGTGTTGTATGTCATAGTACTAGTAGATATAAGATGAGATTACAATATTCTTATAATATTTCTGCTCTTGCCGTAAATCGTATGCTAAGTTACGTATTTAGTTTTTTAGCTTTCATACCTGTATAGTTTCTTATTAGGTAAATATGACATGACTCATTCTGTATAATATATTAGTAGTAGTTATTTACTACAAAGGTTTGAATACAATATTTACCGAGATTTTTATATTATTACAGTATGTAGGAATAATAGGGCCGCTATAGAGAACACATGCTTTTTATACATTCAGGAATTATTGGGATTTTGTTAGCGTTTCGCTATTGTATTTGTTTGCGAAGGTACTTTTTATACTATGTATGTATGATAGAGGCAGAAAGAGGATGGTGTAGTTGTTATTTTTTATGTGCAGGGTTCGAGAGATCAGAGGGTTTATTACAAGTGTAATATATAGCACACATACATTTACACTTTATAGATACACACGCAGTTCCGCATAGTAAGTTGTAGACTGTACTCTCGTTTTTAGGGCTAATAATAATCATATTTTTATTATTTGTAGAAGGTATAGCCTTTTTTACGACTCAACAATAACTTTACCTCCGCAATATCGGCTCAAAAGGAATTTAAAACTCTACACGTACTTTATAGTATCAGACAGATGCCATTTTCCCATGTTGTGGTATAATTTAATAGACAATGATGATAGCTGTGTGCTGCTGTGGTAAAAACAGTAAGTACTGTCATGTAGGTTACTGCCTAGTCTGATTTTGTAGTTATCCATTTCATTTCGATTTTAAACATTAGCTGATATTAGAGTATGTAGTAGGAAGATATTAAATTGCAGTCCTAAAAGCCTAAAAGATGACATTAAAGACTTTACGTCCGTTGCTCCTGCTGCATGCATGAATGAAGGTAGCACATTAGAGAGGCATGATGTACCCTACAGGTAAGTTGTAGGTTTTTGCTATTTGACATTCTCATCATTGTCATTTTTACGTAGTTACTTACGTTAAGGTACAAGGTACGATACGATAAGGGTTTCAGGTATAGGTGGTAGATATTTTAAGTTTCATGTTGTAAGATGTACCTACATTGTATCTAGTTGTATTTAGATGTTTAGATATACCTAATACTATTATTCGAATTTATGATTTGACGGTTAATATTTATATACTACTAGCAATTTTACATGTTGTGTTGTAAGTAACCTCTGTAATTTACTACGAAAAAATTCTTTTACAATTAATATCACTGATCGATCTCTGTAGATACATACACATTAAAATTCATTCGCCTATTATTGACCAATTACCTAAGTATATTGACTTTTAGTAGTCCATAAGCTACAATTTGTTACATTATTAAGGTCAAAGTCAAGTCTACAAAGTAGTTTTTGAATAGGAATGTCTTTATCTGAGTATGGGAGGAAAAAAACACAACATAAACATACAAACACACTGGAATTGGCCTTGGTTTACACAGTGGACATGCAAACAGAAGGATACAGGTTCGCACCATCCGCATAATATATTCGTCGAGTACACGCATCTGCGAGGAATTTAATTTTTGAAGTCATACGTATCATCATACTCAAGTCAAATTGGAGATCCAGGAAGTTTGGCTAGTATTGTATCTTGCGGTAGCGAATTTTCCAATGGATTTCGTTTCCTTTTTAACTGCTTTTCATTCAAAATTAATTAATTATTCGTAGATCCAGATTTGGCTTTATGAAGAAGTTTCAGTCTCTGTTCTAATGGCTCAGAAAATATCCACGTGTCTCCGGCTGGAATGAACATTCTAGGTTTCCACGTTTCACTATGAGCACTTCGGTCACGGGCTTCTGAGCGTTGTTTCTCTTCCAAAAAGAATTTAGCGTCAGTTGCTTGGTCAATATTTTTAGAACTGTTTAAAGAAAACACAATGAACTTTCTCAGTTTCTTCAAATATTCATTCTCTTATTTAGTTTTTTGTTTCTTCATAATTTAGTAATCATTTCTTACGCAAGTCCTCGAGTGACGTCTTTCCACATACGACGTGATTCAAATATATCTTGCTCTGCTACTTTTCTAGTTTGTTTCTTAATAATATTCAATTTCTTTACGTCAACAAATTTTTCCGTCCTTCCATCCGACCATTTCCCTGTCATCAACCCATTCCATTCACCGTCAACAGTTAAGAATGGCTTCTTCTTATCATCAGGGCTGAAAACCTGAGCATTGATCTGTGAAACAGCAAATTGTTTAATAAAACAAGACTTTCAGGCAAAAAATTGCCAACAAAATGAGATTCTACATACTACATGTAAACGTACACACAAGACATGCATTCAGAATCATAATATTTGTCGTTGAGTTCAAATTCTTCGTTTTTCATACATTAAATATTAAATTTCAATGTACATGTATATTACTTTGTTTTTTTCGCCGCTGAAAAATGGCTTCGTTAAAAATTCAACACGAGCATGGTAGCCAGTTTGTGCAGATGAAATTGTAACCGGTCCTCCCAGCTCGACCCATGGAACTGTGAATATCGACCGGGCGTAGCCGTTAGGAAATCCTAAAACGTAGTCTTCTCGATGTGGATGATGTAGAGTCAATGTAGCATGACCTATGTTGTGAACGCCTGCATATGGAACACATACAGTATAAACTGAGATCATTACGGTTTGTCAATTATATCACATTACGTAAATGACGTTTACTTCCAAGTATGTAATTCCAAATCAGCAATTTATATTCTCAACCTGGGGCGTATTGACATCCCCATTAAAGAGCTATACTAGATACAATTTCGTAGCTATGAGCTATAATAAATCGTAGGGAAGGAAAGAAGATCTTCATCAGAAACTGAGTAGCACTAGCGAAACATGCTGACAAAATGGTAATAACATGCACTATATACACAGTCGTTAGTAGTATGTGTATAATCAAAGCGATTGCTATTCAAAATACTCAAGTGGGTACTGCATATTGGGTTGATAGTCAAATTAGTATTTATCTCACTAATAGAGAAAGCAGATAAGGATGAAATAGCTTTAACCGTATTCAAGTCAATCTGTTGTTTGTGCCTTTGCTTACCAATGGATAGACCGAGAAATTTGGACTTGGTCCAGATGTGCGCATTAAGTGAAATCTGTTTTCTCACATGCTCAGCGTAGAATGCAGAAATCGGTGGATGATGAGACACTTGCTCGCCAAAGAAAATTAGAGCATTGGTATCTTCGACCCAGGGTAGTAATCTTCCATCTTGACTGGCGAAAGATCCACTTCCGCTACTTGTGCTGGAGGTTTTACGGTGTGTGGGTTGTTGAATGTCTTTAGCACTGGACTTTTGCGAGGGGCCCTGCCCTCCGCCTAAATGCCAATAGCATTGAAACACTTCACCTAAAATTGGGTTATATGGCTTTTTGGCTACTTCTGATCTCCGACCAGCATGAAAAGCACCGAGATACCACCTAAACACAAAATAAAATCCAGGTTTGTGAACTTCATTGGTTTGAGTAACAAATAAAACGCTGAGCAAAGCAGAACTGTTGAGATATAAAAGTTTCGTTTCACACTACCAACCTTAGCACAGCAACAATTCTATCCTTTGGACTAGTAGCATCCGCAATGTTCACAAACATATCAGGATGAGCGAAAAAATCGGCGTACATTTCAAGTAAGGACCTTCGCTCCAGGATAAATGTTGGTAAAACGACTTTAGTCAAGTCCATACCAATTTTAACTTGGGAAAGGAGATGAGAGAGAACTGAACCATGAGATTCCACTGAACCCAAATCATCCTCAGGTTCTTCATCATATAACGCATCCCAGTCATACACTGGTAAACCGCTTTCAGCTGTATCAATTGAAGGACCACTGCTTTTGGGACCCTTTCTGCAATTGCATGGGGTTTCACATGAACATGTTTTTTTAGATCGGGATCCTCCGGCGACATTACTTAAGGACATGGCTAGAACTTCTTCAGACAGAGGTTTTGCAGCTAGCAGCACAAGGTTAGGTTTGGACTCCTCAGTTCTGCATGGACACAAAAAAATACAACAAACATTAAGTATTTTTAGCAAAATCATAAAAATTAATAGTTAAACCTCTACATACTCTACAATACAATACTATCAGCAATTAAATAAAGCTCAGTCGTGTAACAGTATAGGTATGATTGTAATTTGTAGTAAAAAATACAAACTACACAAACCAAACTTTACAATACAATTCATGTGAAGAAAATGTACGAAAAAGAAAGAAAAATGCTTACTGGTCTGGATATAAATCTTCACTTGCGTCATAAAAATCTTGTTCGTCATCTGAACTTGAGTATGAAATAAAAACTGGACTTTTCTCATTAGGAGAAATGGGCGATTGGCCAACGATTGCCGCACTTGTACCTACTACACGAGCAGCTGGAGGTTGTTGACTGACGCCCTTGACCCCACTACTGGCGGAAGAGCTCACGGATTCCCGACACTCAGCACCAAACTCAATTCCAGTTTGGATTTCGGGGTCCGAATAATGGAGAATCACAGGTGCGGTAAGCCCTGCCACTGGGAATGCAGTATTCTAAATAAATAAAGAAAAAGCAGAAATTAACTGAGGTTCAAAACGAAACGAGGAAACTTGTCCCGAGTAAAATAATGATGTATTCAAAGGAATGGGAAGAAGGAGCAGACGCTGCTGCGATGTTGACTTGCAAATTGCAATTCGGATATTGCTACTATAACACATAACAGTTTACCTTTATCATTCATACAAAATAACGATTAACTTCATTCTTAAGTATAGAGAAAATCCAAGATCGATAGAAACGGCCTAGAAATAGATACGTTTAATAATATCTTGACGATGACACATAATTGATATCCCGTTGCGTAACATGTGGAGTTTTGTGGAAGAATACCTACGCAAATATTGTGTACAGACTACAAAGGAGGAATATCTAACTGGTTCTAAGTTCTTTCTAAGTTGTATCCCGTAAAGATGTAAGTAAATAGGTATTTAATAAAAGTGTTTAAATAAAAGCTACCTAGACTACAAGTTTAGTTCAGTTAGCTGCTAAAGCTTAAACCTAATAGTTTTTGCTGAGAGCTCCTCTTTAGTTTTTCCCTTACAAACTTACAACCACACTGCATAGCCCACAATCGCGGACTGCCTTGTGTATGTATACACTGTCTACGTTAAAGTGCCTGAAACCCGTCAATTAGCTGAATTTTCATGGCAACGCAACGAACTGGTTCGAGAGGTTTGGCTTGCTAACATTTCGGGTTTATGGCAAAATACCACAGAATTAAAGAGAGTGAGTGAGCTGAGCAGAATAGAACACAGCAGGATACAGACCTATATGCATACAGCTATTAGAAGAACGGGTTTTCATTAAGAATTCACTCGGAATGACTACTTTACCTTTTAACTTTGTTAACTTAACTACTCCGTTCGGGTTGTGCTGCGGTAAGGGAATACCTATTTGGATTGAAATGAAACCCGCCCTGTTGGATTTCTATTACGCTTAAACATAAGAGCTCTCACATTACCTTGCGACTTCGGGCATTCCATATAAATATTAGAAACAAAATGAAAATCAATAATGTTACCTTTACCTTTGCAATCTGAAGAAGAACTATGCTGTGTTTGACAGCTTCCAAAAATTCATTGGCTTTCGTGACCAGATGGGCCAACTCTGGTTTCCCTTCCAAAACTGCTACTTGTTGAATTAAAAGTTGCAAGTAGGCATCCGCTTGGGCAAGTCGCTGTTCAAATCGGATTAATGGCTCCTCGGCTGATCCACTTACATCGGAAAAGTGATGAGGTAAATAGGAACCAGGTCGTACTCGAGCGTGCTTCAGGATGGCTTCCTCCAAGGCTCGTACCTGTGCCAAACAGCAAAACCAAACAAAACCATTACTATTACATTAAAACTCTCTCCAGCTTGCACACACCACATAATAAATGTCTGTATCAATCAATCAACAATATACACCACAACATTCAACTGTCAATAATATGCAATGTCAACGTGTACTACATTCGTACATACTATACTAATACTAACTGTTACTATTAGTCCGTTATTACAACACACAAGGCACAAGGCACAAACCATGTTTACATTTCACGCACGTTCAAAACTAATGCAGCCTTCCATTTCAGCCTATAAATAAATATTAACATTAGTACACTATTTCTACACTTTCTTTCATATGAGTTTCATACAAGTGACCTAGAATTTCAATACTGCCCGAAATCCTTAATTGTGTAGCTATCTGTGTTATTCCTCATAAACTTAATATGCATTCTATCATTTAACGTCCTTTTGTTAATGAGAGTCTCAAACGAACATATTTTAAACATGTAAATTTATAACAGTGTTTTTTTCATATATCCAAAAAAATCCTTGTAAAAATATACTTAAAAGTTGAAACTATAATGAACTGACTGATTAAGTCAAAAAATTAATTTATTCTGTATGAAACGTATAAAAAAATTGTTGCCATTTCAGCATGAATTAATTAGGATTCTCTTATAAATCTTACCCAAACTTCTCGTTCTTCTGCGTCTTTAGCCTGGAGATGAAATACTTTAGCGTCCACAGTAATGGTAAAATTAGCGTCTTCTTCGTCGTCAATTCCTAGCACAGCTCCTTGTAGTCTTATGCAACCTCGTCGAACACCTCTCCGCATTTTCTCCTTCGACTAAAGGGGAAATAAAGTAAATCTTTGTTACTCTCATAATATTACATATTCAAAACCGAGATGTTTATGAAATACCGGCGGAAGAAGCCGAGTGAACCAAACGAAATATTTTACGGGTAATATAAAAGTACGCTACAATATACAACACTACTATACCTGGCAGCAACCCATACACACACATCTACACATGTGCTCTCGGAGTCTAAATGTTGACTGAATGGAATGTCAATAAAACTGCGTAACGTCATTCCTTTCTCTCTGACTGAAAGTCGAAAACTGGAAACCGAATCCGGATAACCCGGAATCCGTCCGAGAATGCTTTCCGCACTTAATTACAAAATTAAAATTTAAACGTTCTCGCTTAGGTATATTGCACAACTTTCTCCATACAATTCACACCACCATTGTTTCGTTGATTGTGCAGTGCACGTAGTTTAAGTACCCCTGCGAACTTCCAGGAATAAACTCCTTCACCTAACATATTATTCCAATTTTGTGTGTGATTTGCATTTTATTTGGAAAAATAAAATACCCGTGCTACTCTACTTAATCTGTATTGTATGAAATCATGTAATTTACCGTATAGTAAGATAGTAGACCCGTGCTTTCGTCCAGGACAAACCATCTGAATTGCCATCCTTTCATAACATTCGTCCATTTGCTCAGGAGTCCTTCCATGGGCACTTTCGATGGTCTAGCTGAAAACTCGACTCGTTTTTGAAATCCGCCGTCGCTGATTCGAAGAAATGAATAGTTTCACCCGATTTATTTCAATTTCACGACGAATTCCCTTCCTATGTGTTTTCAGATGTAGAGATCTCGCTAATATTGCCTTTGGAATTTTTTGTCAACGCTGAAAAATAAAAAAACCATAAAAAATTACTTCGTCCATCACACAATGAACCTAAAATTTAGAAAGTTATTAATAAATAGTGCCTTAGATAATTATTTAGGTGTACTGTGAATTAAGTTACGTACATTTTTGCACTACATAACTACAGCTACAATTTTGCAAACAAAAAGTGAACTATTTGACAGTACAATTTTTTTAATCAAATTCAGATTACGTTATACACATTACATTATGATTATTTAAAAATCCGAGATTGTAGTGAAAAACTGAAATAAATAAAAGGTTATTTATAATAGCTTCCACATACATCAATTACACATTATAATTAATTTGGTAGGTACTACTTTAATTACATGCACAATCTACACTTTTGTGTGTGCATGAAACAATTTCTCCCTATTTAATTACGTTTACTTTGTACTTGTCTATGTGCACCCTATTAATTTACGCCTGGATACAAATGCAAGTGATTTAATTAACTACAGCTACACCAATTAATGTGGTTCTGACACATTTTTGAAACGCAAATAATTTTGACGCATTAATTAATATAGTAATTAGTAACCTAAAGTGCTTGTATACAGGGTCTAAAGACGAGAATGCAAATGTTGAGTTAGTTTGTTAGTTGATTTGTGTAGTGTGGGATTTATGTGAGTCATTCGCGAATTGTGAGTCTAAGGTCTAAGTGTGAGTATATGATGAGGTGCGGTATTTAATTGCAGTGAGTGCAGTGTTGAATCTGAGCTTATTGCAGCTGCAGAGAAGTGCAGTAGGTAAAAATACGCATAGATATTTTAGGATGAGAGAGCTGTAAAATTCACTTTAATTTTTCTTGCTACTTACTAACCCATACGTAAACATCCATTTATAAGCTAAAATGTTTTTAAAAACAATCCTCTTTGAGTCTTTAGTAGTAGATTGATTAGATGTTAGATTTTAAGTGTCTGTTTCTACTTTGCACTTTTTACTTTACATAAAATCAGCAAATTCACAGTCAGTAAACATATTATACTATCTGTAAACGATGCACTTGTATTAACTATACATACGTGATACAATAATGCTTTTTGTTTCAAGTCTAATTATAAGTAGCCGTGTTAATGCTGTCTTTTATGTTATAATTCTGTAGTGTAGTTGGTAGTTCTCTCGTCTTGTATTAAGCTTTAATTTCTCCCATTTCAATACATAATACAATATTCAAAACGAAAACACCAAACACGATGTTAAACTTTACGAGTAATTTCAACTCACATATAAGTATATTGAACAAGTGTCCTAAACACGGGCAATTAACAATATCAGTGATATATGTGTGTAGTATACAGAAGTTAATTTAAAATGCTAACCTATGTACATAAATGTACAAGTATTTTGCACACAATTTTCAATGGTACAACTTTTTATCACTGCTGTATAAACTAAATGTATATGTTTCCACGAAACACTTAAAATATTATTTGTTTTTGAGCGAACAACTCGTTCCAGCAGTTACAAATGACAAATACTTCGCTTCATATATTACATTAGTTCAGGGTTCTTTTGCATATGTGGTGTGTGTATACTTAATTTTAAAACAGACAGACGTCACTGGCAACTCTGGTAATATTACTCTATGTAAAGTTAACTTTTCTTAAGGTCACAGAACAGTTAACATAACAATATCACATAAGCAGGTCCATATTACAGATAGGTAGGTATATATAAATTTTTGCATAAAGATGTACTTACTGCAGTGTGTATGTACATATACAAGTACACCTTACTCACTCAACATTCACAAATTAATTAACCATTGCAATGTGCTCATAGCACTGTAGTACAATCTTCTTGAATCTTATTATTTGAATTATCAATCTTTTCTGTCGTAGGGCTCATTTGTTATCTGATTGCTTGCGTGCATGTACAATACCTGTGAAACAAGTATGTGTGTATATAATTTAACGAGTAGAATACATACCTATAAACTAGGTATATGATTAACCAATCGATTTATTCATGAGTTTGTGTATGTACTGCATAGGTAGTGTAGAATTGATTGTGGATGATAGCCAAAAGGCTGCTGCTGTTGGATACACGTTGGTTGGTGTTGGTGAGGACAATGACAAAAAACAATTGTTCAGGTTACTCTAAATTACAACATATGCGGTGAAATAGCAAAATCCAACAGATTGACTTAAATTCAAAAAGAAAACACACGTACACAAATGTAGTCACACACTCTTGACTCTCACAGACCATCCAATAGGTGTGCACAATACTAGAAGACTAATAGTTCTCTCTGGGCAAAAGCTAAACACACACAAACTATAATCATTTGCTTCAATGCGAGTTCTTCACTCACTTAAAGCTTTAACTAAACCTAGGTATATTATGCCTACACGTAGACTCTGTACTTACTGCGAATATCCTACAATGCCGATATAACATACTCGCTAACGTGTGTGAATTGTAGACCACCTCGATATAATTTAGCTCATGTAAAGGTGAGCACACTACACTATAATGCATTGTAGTATTCTGAGTCTAGTAGTTGGCAATGAGTATTTATTGTGTATAGGTTATGTATGTACTTCTATGTATTTTGCAAAAGGAAAGATTCACTATTGTGCTGTTTGTATTGCGAATCTAAGACTTTATTCATGTTCATGTAGTTTTGAAATGTATGTTTCTTTATGTGTGTATGAATCTACACTATTAGCCTATTAATCCTTATGTAGTAAGTTAAGCAAATATTTTAGATGTATAGAATACAGTACAACAGTAATAATGATGTTTATTTTACCTTGCATTTACTAGCGAGACATAAAATAGGCAGACTATGGGGAATACTGTACTAACACAAGAATTTAATGTAGATACTAATAAGATGTATATACACCTAAGTATCAAGGTACATATACAAAGACTAAATTGTATTAAATATGTGTGTACTAGGTATGTATATCCAATTAAAATGTATTTTAGTAGTTTATAATAAATACATTCGACTAACACAGACACTATTATACTAAGCTTTAAATGAACACAGTTCAGAGCGTATCTATGCAGTATTGGTATACGTTGGAATAAACAGCAAACTAAAGTTAAGTAAACAAAACAAAATAAAAAACGCGTAGTAAACTATAATTTCTCTTGTATCGCAATTCTGCTAGCATGAAATTGGGCTGTGTATTGTCGAGTGTGTGTGTGTGGTGTACTATAGAGTGTATAAATGTTTGTTAGTACAGGGATTTTTACAAATGCGATGTGTTTTTTATGATTATTATGTGAGGGAATGAATTGAGAGAGACTGAGAGACGATGGTGCTAGCAATTCAGTTATGCTTATAGAATTCTAGTGGCTGCTGCTACGAGAGTCAAGCGAAATGCAGTCAAGACTCAAGAAGTATAACGGAGAGTCACAGGACAGACCAGGCCAGGGCTGTCAAGTTATGCTAAAGCTACAGATCACACAACTAGTACATACAACACACAGGGAAGGATAAGGTCTTAGCAAGGAAATAAAGGAAATAAAGTTTTTACTCTGTAATATGGTTGAAGGAGCAGTTCGGATGCAATTCACGCCAGATACTACAGACCAGGACACACAAGTCGTAGTTGTATTTGTATGTATATATGTGGATGCTAAAAAGAAATTCAAGTACACGAGGAGATTATTAGCAACAGCACACCACAGTCCGTCTGTATACGACGAACCAACTAGAACACTTGTACATATCACAAGATGAAGTAAGTGGAAGAAGAAGAAGTATGTATATGGTTTAGTTCAAGTTGCAAATAAAATACGGCATGATTTGGTTTTCGTTGGTTGTTGTGTGTGATTGTAGCGTATGTCCGTATGTGTAATGTATGTGTGTACTGTTATGTTGTTCTAGTAGTATTATAATATTATGTTAGGTAAAGGCACACAAAAGTACTAGTAGTGAGAGAGAGAAAGGACGAAAAGCAGGAGGCAGGGACGATATTCGTCGTTTTCGTCGTCGTCATTGAAGAGATTCGTTGTTTGAGAGTTCTTTATCGATTTGCTTTGCTCTTTGTACTACTGCTCTCTTCTTTTCCAGCCTTTCTGTTCCACTGCAGTCAACTTTACTCCAGTTCCTTTCCTTCTCCAGCAACTATATGTTTTAGTATATATGCAATACATAGTGCAAGTCCAGAACTTGTTTTTGCTTCCTTTTGCATGCACGCTCAATGAAAATCTTTTCCTCGTATATAAATCTCCAAGTGCTACTCCTAGCCAGTTGTATTCTTCTATTTGTACAATAGCAGTAACTAGCACTAGATTTAGACTCAATCGTTGTATACAGTGTGCTCGTTTTAACTATGAATGAACAAGGACCTTAATCATTAGTGTGAGAATCATGATGGTCATTGCCATCATTATAACTATTATGCAACGCGATATACAGATACAAACCTTATCTTTCCCATTTCATAACTTTCTTACTTCATTAAGTTTAAAGGTTAACTGCTTATTAACAGTTTCAAATTCGCGTCCTGTGTTATGGGTTGTTACTTCAACGAATACACTTATAAGCGCTTGATAATGTCTGCTTTGTATAAACGAATTTGTATGAAAAGTGTACATTACTTATAGATTCGGTGTTATCTAGAGCGGGTTATGGTAACTAGGCACATAAAAAAGTGTGTAAAAAATTATTCACTCAATCACAACATGCATTACTTTTATGTTTAATCATTAGAACCCAGAACTGTTATAGTTTCAGTTTGTATATTCACTGTAACACGTACAAAGCTACTTTCCAACATTTTTGCAGTTTCTGTAACCTAAATAAGACTTAATTTGGTATGATTGTTAGAAAAGATGTATTTAGATTGAAAAGATTCTATAACCTATGTACAATACACTTTAGAATAATATTTTCGTTTGAGAAAGAAATATTCGAAACGTTGTAGTTCTAAATTCCAAATACTCCTACTAAATACAATTAACATCCTCTTTAAGATCTTTTAGTTGATAAATCTACCTCGTCAAAAGTCAAAATATAAATGAATAAACCAAGTTAAACTATTTTTAATTTGCTAAAATCATGCTATGTAAAAATAAGCACACTGTACATAACACGGTCCTAGTACAACACGTAGAATTCGAGGACCTACCAACTTTATGTACGTACATATAGTGGAGCTTTTGGAACTGCTCTTTTGTTTAGAATTAGAATTCTTTTGAATATACACAATGGTACGGATATAATATTTTGGATTTCTGTTTTCCTGCTTCCTTCCTTGATGTTATTCGTAGGACAGAAGTGGAAGAACCCGAATTTGTGAGAATTTCTCGGCTTTTCTACTGTGGACTCCTGACTTTGATATTACACGAAGAAAGAAGCGTAGGACGAAGCTATTGAAAAGGAGAAATCCACTTACAGTTACAACTTGAGTTGAAGTTGTTATATTTAGTGTATGTAATAATAATAGTATATGAACTTGGTAAGACATTCCATCCCCGTTTTGTACTCAGTCCTGTTAACACGGCAAATCAGATTAACGTGGATTAAACCTGCTTAGGTACATATATATACTTATACAGATATAAATCGCCGGTACCAGTACTTTCTAAACCTTCTTTCTATCGGTACCAAGAATTTTCATTCTCGTCGAGTAACGTAACGTTGATATAAGCGGTCCATGTACCATGTACTTAGGTACCTAAGAGTGGGCTCAAGTAAAAGCTCTCATTCATTTGGGAATTTCTGGAGCACGACATGGTATGTTATGTTGGTTGGCATATACCTAGAAGTACTAGAAGAATCTACTTCTACTTAACACACAACTCAAACAGCTACCCAGTCATGTACATTACTTACATACTACTACAATAGTAGGCATCTATATACATAAAATCGGGAAAGCAGCAAGTAAGGTATTAGTTAACTCTGCCCATTGCAGATTTCCAGTATGAATACATAGTGAGTACAGTACGGCTAGTGAACCCGCATGTATAGCTTCTATATCTGGATAACCTTTTTGATCTATAGAATACTGTAATGTAAAGTACTTTCCTACATAAGGTTTGGTGCAGTAACAAAATGTTTAGAATATACGTTTTGCTTGGTTGTAGGTATACAGACAGATTCTCTCCACACTGCTGGACACATGGATCAGATGAAAAGTAGTTACTGTCAGCGTGCCTTCTCAATAAATGTTTCTAACTTTGCCTGCTGACTGCAGAGTTTTACCATTTGCTGACTTAAAATGTATTGGTATTTTCTACTAGCAAAAATGAGATGAAATTAGCACTTTCAGTATACGTAAGAGTAAGAATAGTTTTCTGAACTGTGATCCATAGCAGCAGAGGAGTTCTAGCGAAATGAAATGAAAGTGGAAAGTAGTCTGTACGAAAAGGAATTCAGACAGAAAGAGAAAAAAAATCCATAACAGACTACACATTGCAAGTAAAGGCAAAATGAATGTAGTTTACTTACTTAGGTAGGTATAAATGGTATTCTGAGAGAATTTTGGAGTCCATAAATTATTTCAATGTATGTGTGTGTAGTGTGTGGGAATACGTGTAGGTATGGAGTCCAGAACAGACGGCTAATTCATTTCTTGCCAAAAGTGTAAAACCAGGGTTGGCATAGTCAGAAATGTCATGCCGGTATTTACCGGCATTTACTGGTAATTACCGGCATGGCAAATTG
>JAQFYB010000977.1:0-39499 GCA_034694085.1 Pogonognathellus longicornis
TATTCTAAGTCGAAAATAAATGTTGCAACTCAAAAAAACGAGGATGTCCCGCTACCCCACTTCTTCAACTCCAACCGAAAACTGAGCGTTGGGGTAATTTACAAGTCCCTAGTGCACTATTATCGTAGTATCGTATCACAGCATTTTGGTTTGACTCTTACTCAGCTACTCTTCTTTCTCCAGAACTTTTCTCCAGAATAAAAGCATTGAAGTTTTAGGTAATGGAAGTATTATTACAGTCTGTGAAATGTAGTCAATGCTTCCCTACAGTAAGTATATGGATCTTCTTTGTAAGTAGAAAGAGAATTCTTTATTCAGCTATACAGACACTAAACATCAGCAGAGGAATTTTTGCAGATGTTTTTCAATATTGTAGCTCAGGATTGTCAGGATTGTGTCATTCATTGTGAAAGAGTCAAGTCTGAGTGAGGTAGTTGAACATAAAACTATTTTTATTACAAGTCTGCGTTAATAAATTCAGAATCAAACGGTTGTCTGGTGCCTGACGTTGTGGTGCATTCATGATGTGCACAAGTCATGCAGACCTTTGTTCTTCTCCACAGTGTGTCTATCAACTCAAATGCCAAGGTGTGACACATGCATCCATCATAAACTTTTACCCAAAAAGAGAACTTCATTATTTTATGTCTGGAACTTTCATTTAAAATGACATTACAAATAGGTAGGTCTCTAGGTAGCTAATTCTCTGAAAATGGAAACTAGTCGAGATTTCTTAATAATATGTTCAAGCTAAGTGAAAGGGACTCAAGGAAGCTTAAATTAATACAAGGAAAGCTTAACTAGTGCTATAATATAATAAATGTACATTCTAATGGCTGCCGTACTCATATTAGTATTATACTTAGAACAATTTAAGTTTGCTAGATTATGCACACTCCACTACTTAGTTATTAGTTAGGTAGTTGTCTGTGCGATTGGAGAATTTAATTTTGCTTAATTAAAACTGTCATTCGATGCTGCATCCTATTATTATCTTAAGAATACGTGCTTCATACCTACCTACACTACATATAAAGTAATAACAAACGAGCTTTGTATACTAAAACCAAGTTTTACAACTTATGGTGTGTTGAATAGAGATCTGTGCATCTTGTGACTTAAATGTAATGATAGTTAAGTCGGAACTGAGAGTTGTTAACTGAAACAGTCTTCTCTGCTCCTTTGTGGTCACAAGCCAAGAGGTTAGAAGATTCTTAATTACTTTCAACTCATAAATTGTTGCATAAGACCATTTCCTCGTGGTTTTCATTTTCAGAATAAAGCCACACTATATACATGCTAGTGTTGCTTTATCAAACAGTCTATTTGAAAACAAAGTATTAGGTATGTTGTATGAATAATCTAAGAATAGAGTGCAGTTCTATTTGCTTATGTGTATATGACTATGAGTACTAAGTAGATTTTGTAGCGAAAGTAATGGAAAACTACAATTTAAATTGTAGAGCAAGGGATCCTGTGATCTTGTTTTGAATATGCTATGCTGGTTGGAAGAAAACCAAGTGTAATATTATGTTGTAGTGTAGTGTAGTTAATTGCAAGTGATACATAAATGTACACAAAGGGAGGGAGAGAGAGAGATAGAGAAGTGTAGGAAGACATACTTGAAAACTAAGGAAATCTCTTTCGCTGACTAGATTAGGATAGACAAAGTGAAACCGCATGTTTATTTATTGGCGGTGGTAAATGTCTTTTATCTCGGTGAGTAAGAAACGCATCCAATTGACTCGACTTGGCTCGCAATTTCTTACTTGCAAGCCAGGAATATGTAAATTCCTCTTTGGATATCTTCCGGATAGAAATTACACGGCAGAATGAACCGAATAGCATCTTAGTAGACACAGCGGTAGGTATTAGCAAAGTAGTTTCTATCTGTTTTTGTCATGTTCGTTCGTGACCAATAATAATAACAAGGCGTCTACACACCTCTCTCTCTCTCTCATGTATATTGTATATGGTTTATGTAGGCAAAGCAGTTTAGAATTTCTGGAGATTATTTCTGGAGAAAGCATACACAAGTTGTAAAATGAGTCTTTGAGAGACAGTAAATGGCCAGCAGCAAAATAAACCTGCGTGCTTAGATTGGATGAAGATAATTTTAATGTAGATGGAAACAGCATCGTAGGAAAATAAGGATTAGATAAGGCTAAAAATGGGATATCTTTTTGAGCCAGTGTGTCGTGTCTCTGTATTTTGTTACATCATGGGCTTTAGCGGATATACCTTAGATGTATGTAAAAGCAATTCCAGTTACATTGTATTATAATATGCATATATTGATTTTGCTTGCTCTGATTTTAGTAGGTTATTAGTTTGGTGTGTTGCTTCGAGAAGAATTTGAATTTTTGGGATTTAAAGGAAGTATGTAGCAGAGTGAAGGATGGAAGCGTGACAGTGATTAATCGAAATTTTTATACACGCCCTTTTATACTATACATATGTTGTAGACTCTTTAGTTTACGGCCATGTTATCAAATGCTATAAAAAAGTAAAGCTGAAAGCTGGATGTGATATTTCTCTTTAGAAAATGAAATGCCAGCTTTCTCCCTTCGCTTTGAATGACATTTAAGTTTGGTTTGGTTGGATGTGTGTGAAAGTTGGGTTATGGTAAGTAGAGGAGGTTACATCTCCTTCCTTACGTGTCAAAAGTCAAAATTGCTTCTTTATATTTATTCCACTCTGACATGTATTTTATGTTTGCATGAAAGTTGTGTTTTCCATTACGTTTATTTTTTCAAGTCTCTACTGTTTCCATTTGAGAAAGGGGGATTGAAATTGAATTCTCAATTGGAAATGTATTTATTGAGTAGCATATATTGCTAGTTGGCAAGTCTATTGATGTAGCTACGTCTACTACATGTAAAATATACTTAGGCACATAATGTGTCTCTATTTCCACTAAGCAGTGCTATACATAGTGTCGTGTCATATATTTATGCAAAATGTCAAGGATTGTCTCTGTTTCGATTGCATTCTATTTTATTTCATGACGTATGTGATATCATTGAATGATAGGGAGAATCTTTTCAATTTATCATCAGCAGCAGCTATTCGCAAAAGAAAGTCATTTGTTCTCGTCTTTTGCTACAGAGAATTGAATTATTTAAATGCAATTGATAGATCATAGAAGAAGATACCTAGAAGAAGTTCAAAAATCGACCCATTTCTTACAAATTATATGAGAATGTATTCTCAAGTGTTTCAAGTGAGGCTTAACGATGGAGAAATTAGGAGTGGTACAGATACTGGATGTAAAAGAAATCAGAGAGGCAGAAAAGTGGAAGTGGAAATTCAAAGCAAGATGTCACAAGAGTGTGTAATTTAGTGAAAAATCGAATCAGAATTGCGATTTGATTGCGCACTTTTGTCATCAAGTCCTTTAATGTGAGACTCAAAGTGTTTGATTTCATTTCATAAGAAAAAGACTCACAATTCCTTGGCGTCTTCACGTAGTGGATACTAACTTAGAGCCAAGAGATTACTTCCATACTAAAGTTGAGAGTTGAGACTATGAAAAGAAATTTGAGATACATACTTCTATTAGTCTTACAGTAAAGACATTAACCCTGGCTCTTTTATAAATAATATTATAGCCAATCAGAGTGAGAGAGGCTTTCATAAAGAGTGTGTTCTATGTGGCTGTGAATGTAAAGCAGTTTTAATTTTCCATTAAAAGAACTATTAGGGATGGCCATAAATGAAATCTTTCCTGCGGGAATGGCCATTCTATCGTCAAATCACTGTCTGTATATTGACTATAATTAGCCTTATTGCCATTGATAAATGACGCATTACATTTCAAGTATAACTCAACTCTCTCTCTCTCCCTAAATTACTTCCGCATCAGCTCGGGTTTTATTTCCTGATCATCATCTCTCAACCTCAACCAACAGTTCCCATCCAATCCTTTCAAGGGAACCCAACTTTCTTTGTATGAGGTCCCTTCCCTGCATGATCAAAGGAAAAGGAACATTTCGTGGATAGACCACAAAGAGTTTTGGCTGTCGCAAAGTTATCTGCATGTGTCAAATAAGTATGATGTTCAACAAGGCCTTATATTATTGCGTCCTTTCCTTTGTATCGAACATTTTACTTGTGGTATTGGTGGTTTATTATTACTGTAGCTACTACAACTACAGTATAGGTTGTACATAACCAGTTGAAACTCTCTTTAAAACCACATTATTTGTATAAATGTAAACTAAAAGCATATGAATCTGTATATTATTAGTATAATAATAATAAATATATTGTAACTAACTTCGTTCGAATATCTTCAAGAGTTAGTAAATGTTTCGGTTGGTTGCATCCGTCTTGAACCTATATTATAGGCCAGGGATATGTAAATCGTGTAAGCTGAAGATACAGTTCTGGAAAAATCAATTTTCTTTTGTGATTGAATCTTACGTTACGTAGTACCTATACAAGTACATTCCCGTAGGTAGGTACTTAATTTACAATCCTTTTTGTATGTAAGACAGAATTTTCTGGTAGCTGAGTTGTCTTTGTGTGTTTGATAATATTATTAGGTAGCATACTATTTGTGACGGGAGAGTGTTTCAGTTGTGGCGAAATTATAAATCAATGAAGATGTCAAAGGAGACACAAGCATTTACTTACTCAAAGCTCTTCTGGTGTTATTTATTAGCATGCATTGTCGTAGCACAAGTTGTGGTATGTAGAACTTGTGATATTTTCACATATTTATGAGAAAAGGTTGGAGGAAGTGTTGGAGGCTCTCGAAGGACCATTATGTTGTATGCGATCTGGAATGAATGGAAATGTTAAGGTGAAGTAGAGATGTAAGATGTATTAGAATTAGGATCTGAAGTGACATGACCTCACTTAAGCATGTTAGTGGATCAGATATTGCGTAAGTTGGTTTTACTTCGTGCTATTCGTGATCTTCGGTTCTTCTTTGACTACTCCTCCGAAAGTAGAGCCCAACCGACAACTTAAGGCAGACAAGCGAGAGAAGAAGAAGACGAAGAAGAAGAAGAAGGGAAAATAGGGAAAGGAGTTAGTTGCAAGAACTTTCTTTGCCACATGTCTTTGACTCTTTGCCAAACTTTTGTTGGGCTAAGATCTACGAGTACCAAACCATTATGCATGACTTTAAAGACTATCTCTGCTAAATAAAGGCTCCCTACACCCAATGCCATGGCATTGGCTACATCACTATCCCTACTTTACGTATACAGGGAATATACATACATTATGCTATGTAACTACTACTACTACACTCTTATGAATTCCCTTCCGTATTTTTCAAAGCTTAAATTTGTAAGAAGGCACTTATGTGTTTCCGTGTTACATACTATTATTTACATTTACTGTGCTTGTACGTATTACGTATACCATTTTCAATGTCTATAATAATGTGGGTGGACATGTGTACTTACGCTACAAAAGATGTGTACAAAAGTTTGCCGGTTTATGGTGTATTTCATATTCTACTATCCTAACTTGCTTGTCCATGATCGTTAGGTCTGTTTTGTATGCAAACATTCTATTATATTGAAGAGTGATGAGTTAGTTGATAGTGAAGGTTTATATAGCACCTTGTGTTACAACATTCCATATTTACAATGTGCTGTACAGTGTGTTTACATTGAAGCTACTGTGTGTAGTGTGTCATCATAGCATAACTGTACAAACTGCAAACTTCCTTCGTTAGCTTAAGTATACAACAACTACGTACAGTACAACTAGTACAAATTGCAGCATAACTAAAAGGAATGACATCGTATGTAATAATGTTGCAAATAAAATTTGCTTTTTAGTATTCTGTGTATTGTAGGCATAAAATTTTATATAGTAAGTGTACATGATTATTATTTGTATGTGTATGTGTAGTTAATGTTATTATTGTGGTTTTACTGTCCGTGGCTGGACTACATTGCATCTGGTTTCTTTTGTTTTGTGTATTCACATGTGATTAATGCATGTCTTGTAAGTGTCTGTAGAATGTCAGTTGGGGCAACCCAGGGTTTTACCTACGTAGCATGAATATATTTCACTTTGAAGTAGTTAGGTTTTAAGGCAACTGCTACACAGTCACTTGCGATGTGCTGGCAAATGAGGTTGGTGATGGAGAAGAACTAAACGAAGCATAGAGTAAAGTGCAACCGCGTAAAATGTGTGTTTCTCTTTATCCTTTTAGACCTGCTTTTCATTCAATAGAACCAGGGCAAAGGTTTGTTCTGGACAAACTGTCAACAGAAATTTAGCCGCAATGTCAATTTTGAGTGGAATGTGCTTTGATTATGTCAAACCTTATATTCAGGGTGGATGTGCCGGAATTCCAGGAATTTTATTACAGGAATATCCCAATAAGTTTCGAAGGTTTCCTTTTTCCATGTCAATGTGTACTTTTGAATTACTAGGTAGGTAGGCCAACTTTCTTTCGTTTGATAACCAAAGGGTATCAAAGTATCCTACAGAATATTCGAAAAAGGTTTTATTGAACATTTATAAATGATGCACCAACTTCTCTACCTCCTCATTTGTAAGGGAATAGTACCATCATGACCAAAAATTCCCAATAAAAAAGCCTGTAAGTTAAGTGTTTAATTTAATTGTTAAAGTATTTCTGACAACACACTTGTTCTTATTTGGAAAATAGTAGTGTTTTGATATTTTCTATAAAAAAGTCTCTATATAGCTAACAATTGTTGATTTAATCAGAAGGAAAGTTGCTGAGTTTGCTTAGAAAGGTTTAAAATTTTCTTTTGTAAAAAAGCCTTTTGTATTTTTGGCACGAGGTACTAATACTACAACTAAGCGTATGCAAAATCTAACTTGACAAGTACAAGTACGTATTCCATTCATTTTCTCTTAACATTTTTGTGTTCATACTTGAACTGTATTGTACGGTATGATTGGGAAATTAGTATGCTATAAGCGTGTCCTCGTTAAGCAAGTTTTGCGGGTTAATACGTTTTTATCAGACCAAATAATTGTCAAGGTTGTATTTACACATGAGTGCTCTTGAATAGTATTACTCCCAATTACACGAGTAAAGCATTTTTATCTTCTCTCTTTGCGTTTGAGCAAATTATGTTGTTTTGATTAGTACTGAGAACTCAATGAAATCCAAAATTCATCACTGCTACTTGAAAATACTTGCATGAAGGTTTTAACAATCACTTTCAATTTGTACATACTGAAAAGACTAGCAAGTAATTACATTAAAGGATTAGAGACTTTGCATCTCAATGAATGCATACCTAATTCCAATTCGAAGACTCTAAGCCTTCTCTACTTGTTTGAAAAAAGAGAACTCAAATTGAGGACCTCTTTGTTTACTTGTTGTGAATTGTAATCACTCGTAAATTGTGTCTATGTATATGAAAAGAAAATAATTTATTCTTTTGTTCTCTCTACGAATATTCGAACACATAACCAAACAAACGCATCCTCCATAAAAAATAACTCATCTGCCTTCTTTCATTCGAGATTTCATTCGAGATGGCTATGCGTATGTCATGCGAACGTTTCTCATTAAAATGGAACTGCTGTTTCGTTCGATACATGAATTGGTGATTGCTTTCATTTCCTGGCATTCCACATTCCAAGCAGCAATCATATTACAACTCTGTTTTAATTTGCAAAATTTCTGGAATGGAATAGATTCTCTAGTGCCATGGGTTTATATGAAAATTACATTTTCAGGATTTCTCGGGTTCTTTCGACTCGAGGCTACTTTAACCTCTGGCCTTAAACCATAGTAGAATATCTGTAGGCGCCAAACGCAATTTCACTGCTAGATGCAAATGGAAGTGATGAATAAGGATTCTGGGTCACGTCCTCTTTATTTTTTGAAAATGAAAATTTACTCCCGAAATTCTGTTCTTTGGCTCTGGTAAATGTCAAATGTATCCATGCGTAATGTGTATGTAAGTACTATTAGGAAAAACAGAATGAAATATGAAAAAGAATGAAGCAGAGCTCACCCAAAGAAGAAATTTATTATTTTTACGACTGTTGTAGTTTCGCCTGCAGTTTCCTTTTCCCTCTGTATGACGACTGCACTTTACATAGTTGTTTATGTTGTACTACACTTACACATGTATACAAGTAGAATTGAAGCACGCATACATGTAATAATATTTCTGTCTACAAAATAAATAACAAGTAACTATAAGAAAACAAAAAAGAAAAAGTTCACTGTGCATATAGGGAGAAATGTCTTTTTAGAAATCATTTCAAGTCTGCATAGTATTCATGGGTTTAGTATTTTTGCGGCAACGGATCAGTAGTGCACTAGGTGCCCACAAACACCAGTTAAGTTTCAAAACTGAGCTTTTGTTGTTGGTAATATTGTGGAGTTGATGCCGAACTTGTGAGTAAGTGGAGTAGTTGGTGGTCCAAGTGCAAAGAAAGGATTATGTTTGTTATCTATCATGCAGGGAACAAAATGTGATATGGGTGCATTTTGTATGGAAGCCTTGCCTGGTTCTGTCTCTGTAATAATAGACATCCTAGTTCTACCTTTCAGGAAGATCTGTCTACACAGTGTGTAGACACATAGAGATCTTTTTCTACCTGTGTTTGAATAGCATAAGGACGCACTGACATAATAACTATGTAGGTAGCTACGTCTTTCTTTAATGCTGGCTTCATTTTTCAATCTGCAGGAAAGCGATTGAGCTACACGCTACAAAAGGCAATGCTTTGCTACGACAGGTTTTCCCCATGGTTTATTCTCGTTAGGCAGAACTTTTGCAAAACTCAAGTGGGTTTGAGTAGGGATAAGTACAGTTCTCGTAAAAACGACGCAACAGACACACTATAACTTTTGTTCACTGAGTGATAGGGATATATGTACAGGTTGAGATCTTGAAGAAAAATTATTACCAAGTTTTCTTTCTCTCTTTTTCCCTTTCTACTATTCATGTGTTATTTTCTTTCTGCATTCTGTCTACAGGGAAAGTCTTTTCGTAAAATACTATAGTGCTAAAGCTCTCTATGCATATTCCCTGTCATCGTGCGGGAAGATTACATGGAATTTATTATGGTAAATGTGGCACAGTTCTACGTAGAACGGTTCGTAGAATTAGATATTCTCCGATACGTGAAAGCGGCAATGGCAACCATAGGTAAACGGAGAAAGAGAGAAAGTGTAAACGAAAAGTGTACGTGTTTGTTTAGATGGATCACTAAGGTGGATTTGTAACTCGCTTGCTTGTTTTCAATGTGAAGTGGATGCGAAAAATTGGCAAGGAAGTGAATTTGTATATACCTTGCCAAAAAAGATAGTAGGGACGAATGCATATTATACATAGATCCATATGTGTAATATATAGAAACATTATTAAATATCGATTATAATTTAAAGTGGGACTATCGTAGAGACGGAAGTAATCCCAGTGTTTGCTGTGAACCTACATAAGCTTTAATCGAAATGTTTTTTTGTATTTGCAGCTTCTCGGATTCGTTACGAAATAACGAAAGGAAATACTGGCGGTGCTTTTGCTGTGAAAAACATGACCGGCGCAATTTACGTGGCAGGTCCCTTAGATTACGAGACGAGAAAGCGGGTAAGTGAACTCGTAATTTTTGAATAGTAGAATGACTTGGTGAAAAGAGAGAATTGTATATATGTACTAAGGAACTGTTTTAACAAATTGTAAGAGAAAGTTTTGTCGTTGAAAATAATATTTTGAATAATCCACCCACAGCACATCGGTTTATATAATATGAAAGAGCTAATAAGTTAGATAAAAGAACTCTTAGATGACGACGACTCCACTGTAGTAATGGATACAAGGCTCCTCTGAAATATACATAAATACAGAAGATACATCTTTACTATGTACTACTAGGGAAATAATATTACAATGTTTATACTATTACCATCATCAGCCACTGCACAGTATAATATGATAGTCCTTTTTTGGCTATGGTGATTTTATTTAAGTGTAATTGTAATCGTTATGCCATGCTGTTATCCCTGGGACATTGTTGTTTGTGGGGACAGCTTTTGGATACTGAGAGATGCAGATGTGTAGAATGTGTATGGATATGGGATTGCAATATTCCCAAGAAAAGAACTTATTTAGAAAGAAACGGGAGGAATAATATTCTGTGGGAAATGCTTGTTTTTATCCTCTCCTAGACTTCTTAACATTTTATTATCATATCAATTCTCTATCTGTACTGTATATAATGTATATTAGTACGAACTGCGACTTTCCGCCTCGGACAACAAGAATGAAAATTCAACAACTGTGGTCATTCATGTAAAAGATGTAAACGACAATCCACCAGTTTTCGATAGACCTACATACGAGACTCAAATCACCGAGGAAGACGATAGGAATCTTCCTAAGCGAGTCCTTCAGGTTACTAATACCGACTACATACCTACTTAGACTAACATTGTGCTGCTCTATATTTGTACTTTGTGTATAACTTCAAACGCCTAGCTTGCCGGACGTGATTCTGTTTTTAGTATTTTGTCTTGTTGAGTAACTTGGGTATATAGACACATTTAACCGTTGCCTTTACGTGCATAGCTTTATGTTTATGTTGTTGGAGCTTGTAAACGCTTTATAGTAGTACTAGTTTTGCAGTGATAGATACATGCATTTTATAGGCACTACAATTATCCTGTTTCCATTTTGGAGTGTATACATATAAAGAAAGGTATATGTGAAGAGCACTACATTTTGCTTGTCAATGTTTTTGGTGCTATGTATCACTTGCACAATGTACTTTGAATTTTGTGGTATTTGTTGTGGAAGGAGTATGTTAGTATGTATAGAACAAAAGAAGCGTACATAACGATGCTTTCTACGTTTCTGCATATATTTTAAATGACTTCGGCTGCTTTGAGTGCGGAAATACACAAACAAGTTTTATTTTTGCTGTTACTTGTTCTGTGTATAACTTTTTTCTCTTTGGCAAATACAAATTGTCATGCAAATGTAAGCAGTAAGCTTTGCGTCTTCGGTTGATGTTTTGGACATTCTTTTATGCGTGTGTGTTTGCTCAAGTTGAATATTATTCTCTTGGGTAATGCTACTATGAGTTTCGGAGGATTCAGTGAAAAGTGTTATTGCGAAGTGCAGTGAAGATGCGTTTGTTCGGCTACCTATTTCCATTTCTATGAACACTTCCAATGGCTACACATTGGAATTAATACTCTTGTAAGTGACGCAAAATGCTTTTTACTTTACCTTTATTGATACTGGAGACAAATTTAATGTCCCGTTTTATGTTGAGGTACTCAACAACACGCATTTCATCCCTTTGTCACGCTTTTTATTCGAATTGTAGTGGTGGCGCTCGTTTACAAGAGAGTTTTACTTCACTCACTCAGTAAACGAATTTGTTTCACATGTGAAAGTGATACTAAGTATAAAGACAAATTTGTTGGCATTTAGTTTGCAAACTGTTTTAGGTCTAGTTTTAGAAAATTGTATTAAAGTTTGACATTAAGCTGACAAATACTAAAAGCACTTACCATAATTAACTTTACCATGTATATGACACTCTTCAACTACAAAACGCATTTCAACTTTGTGAAAAACTTTGTCTATTATACCGCAAATAAAAATAGAGGAGCTACAGCTAGTTTTCCCCCATGTATGAAGTTGTAGCTCATAAATTCCTATACTCGGTTAGGTATCTACATTACTTACAAGCATAATTGGAGCTTTCGCCGAGCACGTACCTATATTTATATGACTTTGTAAAACTAGGAAGATATTATTATGTGCAAGTAATTACACTTAGGTTATGTTATGATTCGCAATCCGCTAATTTGTTACATCTTGGAATTTGCCGAGTCAGAAATAGAAAATTAGTTGGCGAAGACAGAGTCAGAGAAAGAGCATGAAGACTTTAAGGAGAAAAGTAAAGATATAAAGTCGGTCACAGTTACGTAACATCTCGTGAATGAACTACTAGGAAAATGATGTCAGTCTCTCTCCGTTGTATAAATGGATATTACAGTTATAAATATGTACATATAAATGGAAAGGTTATAAATGTGAATTTGTTGAAGACGAGACAGGATTTTGGCCTCTTGTTGGGAGCCTCTTGGCATTTCATTGTGTCTTGACTTTTAATTTAATGTACGTGTGCGTAAAAGGAGTATAAAACGTAGTGTAAAGGACACTAGCAAATGGAGAACTTGAATTAGAGCAGTTGACAGGCATAAAAGACGAAGCTACTTTTATTATAGCAGTTGCAAATTGTAAAGCCAGGATTACACTTGCACACAGAAAGAGAGAGAAAGAGCGACAGAGATAGGGAGAGAGAGTGAAGGAGAGGAAATAAGGGACGGAGAAAGGGAGAGAGAAAGAGTCACTTGAAAAACCGTATCCAACTGAGACGATGCTAAGTAAACCACCACAGTGTCACTGTCACTACCACTTTCAGTCTTCCTCCATTCTGCTACTTACACAATAGGGGAGTGTTGGTCTTGGCTTATATCACTTAGGAGGTGTATAGATACATTGCTGTACAATTTTCTTATGTACCTAAAATACATGTATATGTAGCTACTATGTTCCTAATTGTGTACAGACTGCTTATACGGTTGTAATAGAGCTGGCAGTCTTCTAAACGCAGAAACAGACTGTTATGTTATGTTACATTAGTTGTGAAAGAGTCTCTGGGAAAGATTTAAAGGCATATCGTAATAGTTAGTCGTACGAAAGGCGTAAGTATAGTTTAATGATGGACTAACTGCTTTCTCAGTCATTTTGCAAAGTATTAAACTTGCTCGGCGCCTTTCGCAACTCGTGAAGATGATATTTCCTACAGTCCCTATAATAAACTAGCAAAGTTAACAGTTCTATTTCAGTTACAAACATAGTACTACACTCAGTCAGTCTTTCACGCTTATCGGAGTGTGTATGTCGTGTCTCTCTGCCTTAACAGTGCTCCTGTATACAGACAGACACAATGTTAATACTTAATACGTTTTTATATCGATGTACTATAGGTACCTATACCTTATACCTAATCGTAAGTTGAGTCTTAAAAATAAATTTGAGTACCAATATCCTCGAGGGTGGTATGTTGGTGGTATACAACTAGCGTAGAACTGTAAAGCTTATTAAGTAGTACATGGTTCTATGAACGACTGTTATATCTGCAGGCTACTATGTTACATGTTAAGTAAAAGCAGTTTATGTCTTTATGTCCGTGTGTTTGGTGTGCAACGTGATTTTGTATAGAAAGAGAGAGAGAGATTGGGAAATATATCTCAGTGACACATGTTATTCTTGTTCACACACCACAGCACGGGAGAAATCAGCGGATAACGCAGAAACATTTTATAGGAATATTTCAGTGACAGTAAAAATGGGTGGTGTGTCACAAAATGCATTTGTTTGAATAACAGAGCCATAAAAATCAATAATATTATTTCTGTAAATTGATGGTCAGTTCAGTGTTTGCTTTTAGGTGGCTGGAGGAGGTTATCTACAGTCATCCGCCTAAGCAACCTGCACCTCCTTCCTGTACACAGCCCTTGCCAGGCTCCTACTACTTACTTCTAGTGACTTAGTTTTTCCACACGAAAGGATTTTCATGGGTTTCTACCGCTTTTTATTCTTAAGAAAGGAATGTTTTTATTACAGTTCCGGCTACTATGTGTTGCCCCATAGCGACACGCTAATTTATTGGTGTACTGTACACTGGACATTTCAAATATAAAGAGCTCTATAAGTCTCTGTTCGTGCCTCCGAAAACTTCCCATATCATTTTACAGCTTTCGCCTTTACTTTCACATACATAAATAAAAAGGTTTTAGTGTGTTGTCCGTCCGTTATGCTTAGTGTCTTTTACTGTTTTCATGTCCTAGTCGATTATTTTATAAAGATCATATCCATCTTTGTCAGAGATATATGCGTGGAAACAACCATCACGATGATTAATATAGCTAGAATCTTAGACACTATCGCTATTCTTCAACCAAAATGAACATTTTTGTTATTTACAGGTAAACCATTATATATAGCAGATTAAGCTTAGTGGATTCTGCATTGTATAACCTGTGTTGTCGTGTTCAACTAAAACTTTTACCTATGTCATATTATCGTGATGCTTTCACGTATGACGTAGTGCTCGAAAAAGTTTCGCGAAGTCAGTCTTTAGTTTTTACTTCTTCCTTTAATGATAGAAATTGCTGCAGCTGTGTATAGGAACCTTCTGGGAAGAAATAATATCATCTCATTTAAGTGTTTAACATTTCGTTGAAACTTTAATTTGTAGTTCATGTTATTCACAGCATGTCAAATTTCAATAATCTTCTTTAAGGATGGCAGGCTTGTGATTTTATTAACTTTTTACTATCGCGGAAGAAATTCCTCAGCCGTACGCGTATCGCTTTTGGAAGGGATTATTCTGTTTTCTCGGGTACATGAAACGAGTTTTTTACTGCCATATGATTGAAAGTTGAAGAGCCAGTTTACGATTTAAACGTTCTGCTTGATAGCAAGTTAAAATGGAATAGCGAAGGTAAATAAGATAATCCATATTGATGTTTAACAGGAAGCAAGTGACAGTAAATGTGAATCTATTATTCGCAGAGTCTCGATCTCCTCACTTACGCTTGCTGTTATAATCCTCTACACATAGGAAGTTTCGTATTAAAGCATAAGTTTAATGTGTTTTGCAGCATCACACACGTCGATATAAAAAGTCTACGGAATTTCCTCCTCGTTCAAGATACGAAAACAGCAATTTTAGGAATAACGCCGAAGGAAGAGGGAATTTGCGGGCAGTGGGAGTGCGTAAGGCCAAATAAGAAATAAGTGCGGTAGGGCATTTGAAAGATGACTTTAGAGATGGGTAGTCCTAGTCAGTCATAATGTTATAGAACCACATTCGCATGGTGTGGGTTGCGGTGCTAAGTTTTTCTGGTTGGATAAGAGGATTTTGTAGCCATGGGCTGTTGTGTCAGTCATTGGAAGCGCTGGAGCTCGACTACAAACAACTCATGATAGGCAAAAGTGACGTTGAATGCTGGAAAAGTGACGGAAAGAATTGGAATCCTCGAATCCTGTACAGTGCACACTGGGCAATGCTTATTATTTTGGCAGGGCTGGGAAAAGCAATGTGCCTATCTTTATGAATAGCGTAGTCTCGTAAAATGGCAAAAAGACCAACACACTTCTTGTATTTGTATTGGATTCTTTCGGTATGCAAGATCTTTAGTCTCATTTCAACTGCTCCTTTCCTATTCTGTAGTTTGAATCGAGTCGACTGTAGAATGACTGGACTTCAGACATCACTCCCTACTTTCACTTATTATATCAGACTCTCATTCTACTTTGTATAGTATTGGCAGACTTATATAGGTATTCTGTATAACAAATTCTATTCACCAAAAAAAGAAGGGTTGCTATTTGCCGTATAAGCTGTGTCCAGGTCCGTGACCTTATACGATCATGTGGTTGGATTTGGATTGGTGTTGTCTGTGTAAGACTTTGGTCCGAGTTTTGTCTTGTTCAGTTGCCGAAAGGATAAACGGAGAGGAAATTGCAGCCGAGTTGAAGCTACTTCCAGTTTTTATTTCTTTGGTCAAGGGGAAAGTACAAGAAGTACATACATAGCTCAGCACAAGGTTTGTTTGTCAGATATTGGGATAGAATGGAAGCAAGAAGCCATCAGTGTACACAAAGTCTTGTACATACTGCGTAGTTGTACTTGTACAACTTAGTAATAGGTTTCAGAGAAAAGCGGCCGTGAACGAATATTTTATTGGGCGAAGGGAAGTTGTGTGAGAGAAAAGCCCGTGTTGTAGAAATACAGTAGTCAGACTATATGTCTGTTGGATTCAAGACGAGACAACTACGTGAAAGTCCTCAACGTTTACGTTTACGAGTCAGTGAATGACTCCAATCATTTGTGGTTGGCAATTGCCTCATCCGCTTCCCACTCTCATCTCATATCGTGTCATTTCCCATTTCCTCCAGTCTTCTTTAGTTTAGTCAACTCTCCTCAACCTACTCACTCAGTCCATTCAACAAACCCACCACTCTGTCTCCTTCGGATTCACCTATACACACATATTCTTCCCTATACCCTATTAACCGGCATAGGCTAAACCCAATATGAATGTTCTAGCTTTCTTTATATACTGCCAACAAATTTTATTTCATTCCACTACTCCTGCCCTTTCTCCACAAAATCACCAAATTCTTATTATCGACATTTAATTCGGCATTAAGGGAATTAACCGATTTCGGTTCAGTCAACTGATCTTTACGGGGAATCCATCGCTTTAAATTAAGTCAACTGTCTCTCCGTCACCCATTCCTCGGGGATATATTTTAGGCACAATGAGCTAACCGTTTTAGGTATTTATGTACCTATGTACTATTTCTATACACATAGTTGCATAGGTCATAGGTCTTCCTTACATTTGACAATAATGCTAACAATCCATTATCGATCGTTTATTTTGTGCCTCTTTTATTTTAAGCTGGTTGTTTTTTAGATACATACAAATTACATTACCTAAGGGTCATTGTGTTTAAATTGTTTTCAGCAAATTCAGCAAAGAAAAGTTTAACAATATCCGACTACATATGTATTTTCAGGCATCATGTTGCATCCTCCAAGTGAAATGTAAAAGTTTACTATATATATCTGTACATTGCGTATCATAAGGTAATTTGGGACATTTCTGTGTATTCACATGTACGGTCGACCCGTTTCATCTTTGAGTTCTTACTAGTACGTAAAAGACTGTAGTACCTTGGTCCCTATAGCCCTTGAGTTATGATTTTGTTTTCTTTTTGTAATGTCGTTATTAACTCATTTCGTTGAATATTATGTTAACCCTGATTACATTACTTAGTTTGTCCTGATCTACAAAACACATGATGTCCTACATGTAGTTATTTGTAATAGTAGTCTCTAGTATTTACAACATACCTACTCTACAATCCCACTTTGCCCAAGTTTTTCTTTATTTTTATGATTTTGTAAAGTAAGCATTGCGACACAGACACACAGCATGGCTTGATTTGATTTGTTTTTCGTTTGTTACCTATTGTTGTTTTCAGTATGATTTGACTCTGGTTGCATCGGACAGTTTGAATGAGAATGAGACGACAGTTGTTGTTCGTATTCTCGATGTGAACGACCTGCCGCCCGTGTTTAGTCAGTCTAATTACACGGCAGAAATCGCTGAGGAATACGCTGGAACGTTGCCTCTTAAGTTGTTAAAGGTAGCCCACCCTTTTTGTTTTGTTTTGTTGCCTTTCTGTCTCTCTCATTCTGTTATTTTGTTTGTCGCTTTGTTTTATTCCTTATGATGATGTATGATGATGATGTTGATGATGATGTGAAATGTTTGGTTTGGTTTTACATGGGTTTACTGTTAAAACTGTTGAAATAATAATGAATAATATACGTAGCTGGCTGGAGGGAATGTGAAAGCCTTCCCGTAACTTAATGGTACATTAATGTTCATGTATTATTTAGCTTAGGTGTCTGCCGCCACGTTATAAAAGGTAGTGGCATAGTGTCGTGTATACAAATTTGAGTGCTACTACATGCAACACACTAGTATTAGTAGTTTAGTATGAATTTTGTTTGTGTTGAATTAAAATGCTCTTCGCCAAACAAACAAACGAGAGACAACAGACAAAGGATTTAGAGATTGCAGGGCCCTGCATTACATTCTACGAACAGAAGAAATGTCGGGCTTTGTCTGTGAGACTCCGACAGAGAGTCAGAGAGAGAAAGAGTGGATCCGAACGAATGAAGGGGATGATATATGAATACAGATTCGCATTAGTCGTCTTGGCTCGGAAAGAAATAAAGTATAGTCGCTTTAAATAAGTCACGTCAAGCCACTAAATGTTATTCCCGTTCGTCCTTACTATTATTTTAGAGAATGGAAGTGATAAAAACCATGAAGACGCATTGTGCCATCGCACTGTCTTGTTTGCCGTAGATTGTCTGCGTATTTGTTTCGTGTGTGTATAAAGTTTTTGTCTTTTTGTCATGTCGGTGATTACATTAGTGGAGCAGGAGGCGAGTAGTGAAGTTTTCAACTAATTTTATGCATGAAGTGTTTAATGGCCCTTGAAAGACTTTATGTCTAATCTAGTGCGCTTTTGTGGATTTTTCAAATTGGCTTTATTATAATATATCACAAGAGAAAGACGGCATAGCTTTTTGTGATTGTGATTTGTAGCTTTTTACTGCATTTAAGTTAAATGAGTTTTGTATAGAGACTTCAGGATTAAGAGATTTTTCATGGAAAACGAACACAGACACTTTTTTCAATGAATATTTAAATCAAATGAAATCCTGTGAATCCCTATAAATTTTTATATAACGTATTGCATGTAGTAGAATGTACAAAACTGCCTAATGCAATGCAATGTGGTGCTTACTATGCCCCAAGAAGTTTACGTTCGTTTTTTATGTGAAAGTATGTAGCATAAAATATAGTGCAGTAGTTTACATTGAATTCTTTGTTGAAAGCTTTTGACTGTATCTTTAAAGATACACTTGAGACGTGCTTAGTTTAGCATGGAGAGTGTAATGAAATTTTATAAACGTGCGTGAATCTTTAGGTTACTGCAAATGATGGAGATCGTGATAGGCCACAGAATATCGTGTACTTCTTGACCGGCCAAGGAATCGATCCGGATAATCCAACCAATAGCAAATTTGACATCAATCGCACCACCGGAGAAATTTATGTCTTAAAGGTATACACAAGTAATCCTATCAATTCTATTATATCTTGAATGTCTTGAAATATTTACTCTTCTTATCACGATCACAACGGATAAGAGCCAAGAGCAAGAGCAGTACTGTTTAACTCAAAGAAAATAATAGCACTGCCAAAGAAGACTGAGTGGGACGAGTATAAAATACATTTGATATATCTATTGTACAAATATTTTATACCTAGCTATGTTTTATGTATGTGCATACATGTATAGCTTAGTGCACGTGTAAATAGGTAGAATATATCTGTAGGAGGAACATAAGAACGTAACTCGGAGAATCTTTCGCTTTCTTTGCCAAGATTAATATCTGAAGAACATAACATAATAAAACTCAGAGTTGAGTTGATTCGATTTTGATTTGAGAGCTCTTTGCTAACATCCATGCAATGCACTACAATATACAGCAGTGTTAACAGTAAATAGGAAAGAAGAGGAGGAAATGAATTTGCTGGAGAAATACAGGATGGTTGCAAAAGAGAAAGCCAAGCTCTACTTGATTTATTTGATGCTTTTAGCCCTTGGACCGAGATCAACCCAATGGACGAGCTCAGTGGCGCTTTACTGTGTTTGCACAAGATGAAGGTGGCGAAGGGCTTGTCGGCTACTCTGATGTCCAAGTTAATCTTAAAGATATCAATGACAATGCTCCTATTTTCCCTCAAGGAGTCTATGTGGGCAATGTCACAGAAAATGGAACGTCAGGTTCGCACTTTTTTATAATTTAATTATCCTCTTTTGTTCTAAGCTTTCCTTATCTCAAAGACTTCATTCTTTGTCGTTTATACACTGAGCAAAATACTTTGAAACTCCAGCACCAAAAAGAAATACGTGTAGCAGTGTATGTATACGGGCAGTCATCAGGCGTTTTTGTCTTGTTTCACAGACTTTTTCTCACGGACAAACCACTGCAGTTTGTTTTCTCTTTGTAAATACTCAAATATAGACAAATTCACTGCTGCTAGTAGACTCTACTATTAAAACTATTAGTAAATAACTATCCTAGTAGTTGTAGTAGTACACTAATAAGTAAGGATGCGAACACAACTTTGAATTTCTTTGTTCTTCTTGAATGAAGAAACCAGAGTTGTTGCGAGGATATTCTTGTTCGCTTCATTTTCCACGCCTGCATAAAATAAGATTTGCTAATCCTACTTCGGCAGAAACTCCTTCTAATTCTATACAACTTATATCATACATAGTGAAGCAAACTTAACGTGAAACATTTGTAACAATTGTGCAAAGAAACTTTGCTGGCCGGTTTAACTTTTTTGTTGCCTTTCCTCTTTGTGGCTAAAGAGTATGTACTAGAGGGAGAGGAAAGGTAAGTTTAAAAGTTTTGGTCATTGAGCCGCGTTTCAAGATGTGACTGGGGAATTTCTCTCTATACAATACAGCCATACAGCTTTAAAATTATAATGAGACAAACGCTTCATGAACCGTCCGTCTCTCTATATAGGTATATACTCAGACTAAAACGGAAATAAGGCATGAAATGCATTGTGCACACAGAAATGTGTGCGTATATATTATAGTAGGTACAGTAGAATATACTTCTTGTAACTTGTAGTTGAACGCAAAGCATATCTTCGTTCTTCTTGAGTTTACCTGCAGCATATTTCCTTTTAGTCATTATTTCTTTATAACTTGAGAATTATTTTTTACGTTCCCTGTAAGGTTCACAAAGAACGTTTTTCTATGTTTAGCTTTGTGAAGAAAAGAAAGGGTAAGCAAACCGAGTTGTAGTTCCTCTTTGTTAACGAATTGATTTTTTTCCAGGAATGGTGGTGATGACAATGACGGCAGTGGACTATGATGATCCGAACGAAGGAACGAATGCCAAGTTGACATATTCTATAGAAAAGAATGTAATTGACGAAGACCAAGGTCGACCGATTTTCGAAATAGAGCCTGATACCGGTGTCATTAAGACGGCTGTTTGCTGCTTGGATAGAGAAAAGACTCCCGATTATTCTATACAAGTCGTGGCGATGGATGGAGGGGGGTTAAAAGGCAAGTTCAGTTTTTCGGGGTTATGATTATTATTAGAACTGCGTCTCTCTTTACAATTACATTTGTAGGTATGTATTGAGAATTTGTAGCATTGAAAATAGTCCGTGAGTTCTATATTTCGAAAATTTGACACCACGACTGAGACACATGGAAGAAGATAGCCCATCCCACAGTAAAGTAAACTAAACGAGATGGAAAAAGAGTATTTCGTGCTGAAATAATAAATACTATATGGACGAGAAAGTTGCATTCATTCATGGAGGGCTAATGATTTTTTCGGTTGGTTGAAATTCCGACTGGTTAGCTTAGACCACAAGGCAGGCTGTAACTGTAGCGCTAGTGCTACTATCTCGACTTTCGGTTGAATTGAATCTAAATGGGCAGCATGATGTATGCGTGGGATAGCGGGAGCATATTCTGTAGCGGAGTGTAATGTAATGCATAATAGAGAAGTAAAGAGAAAGTCGGGTCACTCGTGCAGAAGCGGGTAATGGGAGAGCGTAGATGAGACAGAAGAGGATGGGAAGGATTTGAATGATTTGCTACTTGGTATTTTGTGCACAGGAACGGGAACGGCTTCCATTCGAGTCAAAGATATCAATGACATGCCTCCGCATTTCACAAAAGATGAATGGTACACGGAAGTAGATGAGACGGATGGGCAAGCTTTACCTGACACTCCGATTCTTACCGTGACTGTTCATGACGAGGATGAAACCAACAAGTTCCACTATAAGGTAAACAGCACACTAAAGTAAACTAAAATAAATAGCTACAAACCATTTGTATAGGAAGTATGGTAGAGACGCTCATAAGTGAAATCGGAAAATTGCTTACAAAAACTGAACTCATTCCCGACTGGGAATATATTTCATTTGGGAGAGTGACTCATTTGGGATGGGAAAGAGTTGCTGAGTGAGTTGAGTGCATGATACATTGCAAACCAAAGGAAATTAAAACCACACAGTGCGTAATGGCATATGGGCATTGTATATTACATAGGTGTTGGAAAATAGCGGTTTGGGAGCAGACAAATTCACCATGGTCCGTAATAACGATGGAACTGGCTCACTGAAAATCGTTCAGCCTCTGGACTACGAAGATCCGCTACAAAGCGGTGGATTCCGCTTCCGAATTCAAGTCAATGACAAAGGGGATGATAATGACAATGATAAATATCACGTAGCCTATGCTTGGGTCAAAGTATCGCTACGGGACATCAACGATAATAAGCCGCAGTTTGAAAAACCTAATATCGAGGTGTCAGTTTACGAGAATGCGGAAGTTGGAAAGAGTCTCGAGACCTTTAAAGCCACAGACCCGGACCAAGGAGGAAAAAGCAAAGTTTCATATGCCATCGATAGAACCTCAGATCGCAAAAGACAGTTCTCTATCAATCAAGATGGAACTGTAACCATCCAGCGGGCTCTTGATCGAGAGGATACTCCGAGACATCAAGTAAGATTTCAAGCTTTTAATCCCTGAAATATTATGTGAGTTGTCTTTTAGTAGAAAGTGCGAGTATACGGGGTGTTAGGTTCAACCTCAATAGATGTAATTGTGTCGTGGATGGAATATAATACATTGGGACATGTTGACTGGAATGTGACAAAGCAATATGTGTTTCAGGTGAAGATTTTGGCTATTGATGACGGGCTACCACCCAAAACTGCGACAGCCACGTTGACAGTTATTGTGCAAGATATAAATGACAATGCACCAACGTTCTTGAAAGACTACAGACCTGTTTTACCGGAACACCAACCTCCAAAGAAGGTCGTGGAAGTTTTAGCAACGGATGACGATGATCGCTCTAAGGGAAACGGTCCTCCTTTTACATTCCGAATGGATCCGAATGCTGCTGATGAAATTAAAGCCTCTTTCAAAGTTGAACACGATCCAAGTAAAGTCCCATCGTATTTCTAGAATTGACTGTTTGCAATCAGCTAATCTCGACTCCAGACTCACTTTATGTTTTTCGCTAAGTTCATTTACGGGAAAAAAATATTGATGAGTTGTTGTCTACAGAAATTCCGTCTAGACCAAAAGATACTACAAACGAGATATTGTTGTATTTAGTAACAATTTGGTCAACTGTACAAAAGTTTGCTGAGTTGTGTGACATTCTATTATATTGGTCGTAAATTAAAGACATTCGAGTTGATAATATGTCCGGCTTCCTTTTTTATTTGTTTTGTCCAGAGGGTGCAAACGGGGATGGAATGGCTATTGTCTCATCCCTTCGTATGTTCGATCGGGAACAAAGGAAAGAATTCCTTGTTCCTATTGTTATTAAAGACTCAGGAAACCCAGCAATGTCGGGTACAAGCACACTGACGGTTATTATCGGAGATATCAATGACAATAAAATGCAACCAGGATCTAAGGACATATTTGTGTACAACTACATGGTACGACTCTCATTATTGTTATTATTTGTATTGATTCACCCCAACTTTCTCCAAGCAAGGTTGTAACAGTTACAACTTCTTTCACTTTCAGGGAATGAATCCTGATACAGAAATTGGGCGTGTTTACGTATACGATTTGGATGATTGGGATTTACCGGACAAAAAGTTTTACTGGAAAGAGTCGGAAAATGTCAACCCTAGGTTTCAATTGGATGAGGATTCTGGTATGATTACCATGAGGTCCGATACCCGACCCGGAAAGTGAGTTTTTTTCTGTGTTTTTAATTAACTTGCAATTTAATTAGTAAAATATGCTAATATTTACATTTGCATATTTTTATGGATTTATTTCGATGTCTCTTCTAAGGTACGAGCTTGAGTTCAAAGTATACGACCGATATCACACTCAGCTTGGAGTTGCTGCCAATGTTACTGTCACCGTAAAGGACATACCTCATGAGGCTGTTGTCAATGCAGGCTCCATTCGAATTCATGGCATCTCTGACGAAGATTTTATCCGAATTTGGGAGTACAAAGTGCGTGGTGATTTATCTGCGCCAATTTACTTTACCATAGAGAAAGTTAATTAATTTTAAAAGAAACGTTTATAATCATCTGTGTAATTTATTATCTATTTTTAGACTCAGTCCGTTGTGAAAAGTAAAGCACAAAAATTCAGAGCAAAATTGGCACAAATTCTCGGTACAGAGGAGTCCAAAGTGGATGTATTTAGTGTTCAGCAGAAACAACGGCGTCCGCCAATTACGGACATTCGTTTCTCCGCTTTTGGTTCTCCGTATTACAAGGCAGTGAAACTTAATGGCATCGTTCTACTTCATAGGGAAGAGGTAATGCCCAGTTTATAGTAAACTCGCTGCTCTCTATATTTACTCTCCCTTTCAATGTTCACGTTATAATACCTAGTTGGTTAATTCACCAGAGCTTTCTTCACGGAAGCTTTTAGTTAACCGACATTGGGTAGGCAGGAAATATAAACAAACCCTTGTCAAAAATAGATGCACTTCCTGAAGCTATCTGGTCTATTAAGTTCCGTGCTAAAGCTTAAACCAAGCTTAAACTGCTATATTTGTACCACAATATCAACTCGGAACGTTTACATTATATTAGGAACGTGCACTAACAGAGTATGTACTTCATAGTAAAACTTTTGTGTATATTTGATCTTACAGATCGAACGTGAAGTCGGAATCAACATCACAATGGTTGGAATAGATGAGTGTCTCTATGAAAATAAAGTTTGTGAAGGTTCTTGCACAAATTCTGTTGAAATTAGTCCCTTGCCTTACACAGTTAATGCAAACAAAACGTCTCTGGTTGGAGTCCGTATTGAGACTTTAGCCGAATGTATGTGTGGGGCAAGGAACTTTTCAGAACGGGAGAGAGATACCTGCAAGAAATTTGAATGCTACAACGGTGGTCGGTGTATTGAGAGCAAATCTGGACCAATGTAAGCTGTCGATTCTACTTTATTATAAAATAGGAGTAATTAAATATTTTACAGAATACATGACAATAATAATTGACATACAGGTGTATATGTCCCCGTGGTCACGACGGTCCACGGTGTCAAATCAGTGGTAGAACCTTCCGAGCCAATGACTGGGCATGGTATCCTGCCTTGGAAATGTGTGAAGAATCTCATCTGAGTATAGAATTCATAACGAAGCGAGAAGATGGTCTTTTACTGTACAATGGTCCGATGGTTGCACCTGAAAGCGATGAAGTGATCTTATCCGATTTCATATCCCTAGAACTTGAGAAAGGTGAGCCCAGACTTCTGATAGATTTTGGATCGGGAACTCTGGAACTGCGAGTGAAGCCTAATGGATCACTTTCTAATGGGGAGTGGCACCGGGTGGATATTTTCTGGGACACCGAGGTTAGTATAATATTGCCTTAGTAGCATTTCTAAGTAGCAAGTGGTGTTTCCACTTTGTCTTTCAGTTAAATTGTGTTAGTGACAACATACCGATGAAATTGACACATTCGTACTATTTGTTAGAACGTGAGGATGGTCGTGGACCTTTGCAAATCGGCCCGAATCATGGAGGCGGATGACGGCACTCCAACTGTATTTGACAGCGGTAGTTGTCAAGCAGAAGGACTGATTCCGCCATTTAACGAGTACCTCAACGTAAATACTCCTCTACAAGTCGGTGGACTGTTTATTGAGCATTTCGATCCAAGTATGTATCTATGGCGCTACATGCCAACCACAAAATCCTTCGAGGGATGCATAAGAAATCTAATCCACAATAGCCTGGTGAGTTTCTCAGTGTTCTTTACGGGCGAAGGAAAAGTTACGATTGTTGTGATGAGAATGGATCGGCGGAACTTGTTATCGGACCTCGTATCGTGCAATCAGTTTCAATGAACCATTAGAAATGTTTAATGATGTGATTCCTCTTTTGAAACAGCTCTACGACCTGGCGAATCCTGGTCATTTCAGGCACAAGGGTGTCGCAGGATGTCAGCCGATCGAAGATGCTTGTTTAGGCAACGATATAACATCCAAATGCTCTGAACATGGGATGTGTGTAGGCAGCTTTAATGATCCTCGGTGTGAGTGCAAACCCGGATGGATGGGTCCAGGCTGTGGTATTCCCACAATCCCCACTACATTCAAGTCACAGAGCTACGTCAAGTACGCACTGTCCTTTGAGCCAGATAGATTCGTTACTCTCATTCAGCTGAGGTTCCGTACGAGGGAAGTCCACGGTGAACTATTTCGCATCAGTGACCAACATAATAGAGAATACGGGATTTTGGAGGTTCGGTTTCTACTTACCATTTCATTGTATTCGCTCTAATATTTCTTTTATGCGTTCTACGAGCAACAAAGTACGAACTGTACATTAGCGTTAATAGTGTCTCCTCGTGAGTTCGCAGTCTGAGTCTTCCATGTTCGTACACATCTTATCGCATTTCTAAGCTTTTTCTCATGCGTTTATTGGACATAAGAGTAAAGTAAAAGAGAGGGGAAAGGAAAAAGAATTAGAGCGTGAATGTGAATGTGGAATATTTCTTGTGACTTTTAAAGATCAAAGATAGCAGACTTCGGTTCAAATACAACTTGAACAGCTTGAAAACGGAGGAAAAGAGCTTATGGCTGTCCTTTGTTGCTGTGGATGATGGTCAATGGCATACAGCAAAGGTTTGTAGCTTTTTCTATAAGATCCTCCTACGTATGTAATGTAGTATGTAGTACGAGAGTGCAGAGCAAATAAAAAATCACGTTGTTAAAATTGGTCGGATACGCAGAAACTGATTGATTTGACTTTTGTAGGTTTCAAGACATGGATCTGTGGCGATGCTGGAGTTGGACGGAGGCGAGGGAAGAAAGTATAATGAGTCATTTAGATTCGAAGGACATCAGTGGATGCTTGTGGACAAGCAAGAGGGTGTCTATGCTGGTGGAAAGGCTGAATACACTGGACATCGTTCTTTCGAAGTTTATGCTGACTACCAGAAAGGCAAGAGGAAACTTTTTTGCTGTGCACACAATAGCCAACATTTATTGCACTCTGTCGAGCGTAGCAATTACTTACACATACGGTTTTGCCTTACTACATATTTTTAGGTTGCTTGGATGACATTCGTCTGGAAGGAAAACATTTGCCATTGCCACCTGCACTCAATGGAACCCAATGGGGTCAGGCAACTATGGCGAGAAATTTGGCCCAGAATTGTCCTTCAAATAAACCTTGTGCAAACGTTATTTGTCCTCCACCATTTGAATGTGTCGACTTATGGAACGAATACGAGTGCGCGTAAGTAATCCTGGATTATTTTTCACTATGTTATTACAAAACGCATTCGAAAAACATATTCAATATTTGAGCAGCTCATGTTCCCAAGAAGAATTATTATGACTTGGGCAACACAAAGCCAGTCTGGACTAAACTGAATTCCATTTCAATTAAACTAACTCACTAAAGAGCTGTATTTTTGTACAATTAATAAACATGTAAATGAAAATGGGCAAAAACTCATTTTCGCCGTAGTTTGTAGTACTTGTAGAGTAGTTTGTTGTAATCGTAGTTGGTAAAGCAGAGCTGTATATAGTGGTGTAGAATAATAATGTAAATATATATTTTACGGTTACAGTTACAGTAGTGAATCATTGTATAACGTAGAAAAGCGTTTTAAAATGTTTGTTGAGTTGTTAACTAATCTTTTTAATGTTGTGCTTTGCGTGATTCTTGAATTTTCTCCTGAAGTTGTGGCGAAGGGTTGGAGATGAGTCCTGACGAAAAGAGATGCGAAGATAAGAACGAGTGCAATGACAATCCTTGTCTGAATGGCGGTGTTTGTTCTAACCGAGAAGTTCCTTATCGGTATTACTGCGAATGTCCTCCAGGCTACTGGGGACAAAACTGCGAGCTATATCAGGAGGGTCAAATTCTGACTCTTAGTATGGGAGCTCTAGCCGCTATTCTCGTCTGTCTTCTAATCATTCTTAGTAAGTTGCTTATCGCAAACGTCGCAATGAACGCGGTTCGTTTACAAAACTAACCGTTTACAAAACTAATCGCTTCCGAAGGGATTGTAATTATTTAATTATCCCTTGAGACGGCTGTACATAATATAACTGTTACTAACCGCCGAAAAATTTTACTGTATGCATGAATTATTATAATTAAATATTATTGTACAGATGATCTGTTACTTTCAGTAACCATTAACTGATAACTTGTAACTTATAAGTAGTATTTGGTGCTTTTGCTTTTATTTCTTTGTTTCTTCCTGTACTTACAACTTTCTATCACTAACTCACTCTCAGTCGTCCAGAAGGAGAACATTGAGTAGGAAAAAAGATTTATGATTTGCACAATGTATTGAGTTGGATATAAGTTGAAAGCATGTTACGTACACGACTTTATGGTGGAATGTTGGAAATGATGGGGGTATAGATGTCCACAAGGTGCTCGAGCTTATCAAGCGGAATGTCGTGATATCAATGAATGTCGAGAAACCCGCCCTTGTCTTAATGGCGGAACTTGTACTAATCACGAAGATGAACGAATGTACACTTGTACATGTCCAAGAGACTATTATGGTCGAGATTGCGAGCTGGAGGTGCAACCTTCGGGAATTATTACAACGTCCACTGATTTCATCGTTGCTCTTATCGTTTGTATACTCGTCTTGCTTAGTAAGTCAACTATCGTCGATGTATTTGCGTGTTTCATGAAATTAGGTTTACAAATCAAATCTAAAGTACATTCAATTCGTGTGACTTTCTTTTACTGGCAATATAAATCAAAGTTTTACTACGTAAGTAGGTGTCTGTTATAACCAAATGCACATTTTCAGCAACTGCTGCACACCGCTTTCAATCGTTAATAATTTGCACATTTCTTTACCGTTTTGCATGAGTTCTCTTTATGATTTTCCATGATATGATGTTCTAACTGCATGTGCATACATTCCCGGATTCGGCGGTTGGTAGGAATGTTTTCACGCAAGAAATAACTGAAGATTTTATTGTTATTATTAGTACTGGTACTTGTTTTCGTGGTGTACAACCGAAGACGGGAGGCACAAATAAAATACCCCGGTCCTGATGACGATGTTCGAGAAAATATTATTAATTATGACGATGAAGGCGGTGGTGAAGATGATATGACCGCTTTTGATATTACTCCCCTCCAAATCCCAATCGGAGCTCCTGGTCATGAAATGATGATTTCCAAAATGCCATGTAAGTCTAATATTATTGAATTTTGATGTAGCAAAATGCTATTGTTTGTGTAAATATTGCAAGTATATATAAGTATATACAATCTTTTGTATACCTATTGTTGAAATTGAATTTGTATCTATTTGTATGTTCTTTAGACATGATGAAAATGCCCGACCCACAAACGATGGCTGGCGGAGAGCCGAACGTAGGAATATTTATCGACGACCACAAAAGAAGAGCAGATCATGATCCGAACGCACCACCATTTGATGATCTAAGAAATTACGCTTACGAGGGTGGTGGAAGCACAGCAGGATCTCTCTCATCGCTCGCTTCAGGTAAGGATTTAAAAAATAGAGTTGATAAAAGTTTCCATGAAATTCTCAAACAATCTTTCCCAACTATTGTACTTTTCAGCTAACTTGTCAGAATATGAAGCTTACGGAGGTATATCCCAAACTGGGCTTTCAACCTATCCATTTTGCCTGAACCGTTTTGTTTCCATTGCTTAAACACACATACAGCTTTTTGGCTTTGTAATTAGTAAAGATTTGGTATTAATCTAGAACCTGGATTTGACACAGGGACTGATGATAATGAGCAAGACTTTGACTACTTGAACGGATGGGGTCCTCGCTTCCAGAAATTGGCGGACATGTACGGCCATGGTGAAAGTGAAGAAGAAGACCAGTAACAGTTGAAAAGCAGTAACATTACATACCTACGTTAAAAATCTCATTCCATGTGCCATAAATACTGTAAATGTTAAAAAAACAAATTCCCCAAGAATTTGAATCGATACGAAAAGAACCAGTCATTCATCCGCAACTAACAAAGTCAAGCCAAGTCAACTGTTACACAATGTCATCTTTTCCCGTATTCAAGTTCAACAGTCAAACTACTGTCATGTAAACCGTAATTCCAATCATCATCAATCACATTTTGACACCAAGTCGGTTACCCGCAACAAGATCTCTTCTCAATGATACTTTTTGTATTCAGTATATATAAATACATAGCTAGTTAAAGTTAAACACATTAATTACCACATACTACTAAGGAATAAGGACTATTACGATAGGTAATATTCAGGGCTTTACTAGTAGAATAATTTTGTTGATAAGTATAATGAATATCTTGAGTTAGTATTTTCAACTTGTTGTCATTGCCCGAGTTATTTCACAAGAGTATGATGCAAATGATTTTTGAGTTTGCCAAAGATTTTTAATGTACAGCAATTTATTTGTAGCAAGACACCCAATTGTGTTTTATGTAAGCAAAATAAGTATATTATGTACAGTTTTTTAAGAGAAACGACCTACATACAAACAAATACATGCAGTCAACGTTAGAGCTATGATGAAATCATTTAAACATGAATTGTATGATTAAAGTAAAGTACTTTGTGAAATTCTACTGTAATAAGTGAAGAATGAGCGAGTGCACATAAAGAATAATCCGAATGGAAAATTCTCTCACGCAGATCTTTTTGTGCCAGTGTAAATGAATGGTGAAATTCCAATGATCTCAAACAAACGCCACCGAATAATGTAAGGGCACAACACATTGTATGTAACTACTTGATTTCCAAGTAACACTATAGTGTTGTGTTGGTACTTAAAAAGAATCAGGGCTCCTACCATAATACCTACTACTACTATTATACAAGTGTACTCGTATCGTACGTACACAGTATTTAATTTAACTACGATATACAGCTCAAAGTATATTATACAGTCGTGTAGGTGTGAGAATTATTATTATTTATGTATGACTTACGACAAATTGTTTCTCTCTCGATTCTACATCACAGTACACCCATTCACAAAAGTGTCTCTTGGGAAAGAGGAAGCAATTTTTGCTTTGTGTTCGTTCTCTCACATAAAGAGTCGTGACAAGAGAGGTATTTCTAATTCTAATAAAAAATAAATATTTACAATACATTCCAAACGTAAAAAACTGGGGGAAGAGAACACAAATTTTATGACTGAGGGACGTATTTATTGACTCTGTAGACTTTTTATTTGTTCTTATTAAACTACAACTGCATTAAGGCTAAACTTAAAATACTATAACTATAATACTACTGTGAAACACATTCCGAAGACGTTCCTAGGAATCTCAAAATAGGATTTTCTAATGACTAATGCAGTAACACGTAATAATGGTGTACTTGAGGTTGTCCTATAAAAATGTAATCATCACACTACGTACAACAAGTATTTGTAGAATTTGTACTGTGTAAAGAATGTAACCAATTCTTGCTTGACTGCAGGTTTTGTATTTTAAGGCTAAATAAATTCAAGCACATAAATACACACACAAGACATGCACTTTTCGACATTTACCACCTCAGGGTTTTAAAGTGGAAAATGCGAAAGTGAGAGAGAAAGGAGCTCGGAATCTCATTGAATGGTTCAATTCAACTGCAACAGAAAATATACTCTGTGACTCTGTCTGGATGTAAAGGAGAATCTCAAGTCATTATTGTATTTACGGAATTACAGATCAAATCTGAATCCCTACTGTACCGTAGTTCTATTTATAAGATAGAGAGTGAGTGTAACATTCAAAGGATTAATACTTAGATATTATCGTGTATGACTAATTAGCAAAAAGTTCAGGTGTAGATTCTATCGTACACTTTAATACAATGTGTAAGTATTGATGTTGATGCTTGCCGTGAATTTGTATTGTCATTGTCATGTTATTGTAATGCACCCGTGCCGTCGTGATGTCTGCTATTTGTATTATTGGTACTAATATTGACTATTTAATGACATAGATAAACTATAATTAAATATAATACGTGTAAGAAATATTATTTATTATAAACACTCTAAAATTATAGTTATGTAATGAAATACACAAGTACTACTACTAATAGTTGCAAGTAATAAATTCACTTGCACTCAAAGGAAACGAATCAATGAATGAAAGAAATGTTATAGGATGTAAAATGCATGTAGTATTATTCTCACTGAAAGTAATTTCAGATTTTTAATTTATTGTATTGTAAGTATTTTTCTCGGGAGTCTTTTTGGGTTCACCCAAAGACTTAAAGGCGACAAGTCCCAGTGCAAAATGATGTACATATGAATAGTTTATGTGTGTTAACTTTACTTAGTGATTATATTAATGTATTTCTACTACTACTAAGTACACGTGTAACGATTAATGATATTTCTTGAGTAATTATTCCTTGCGAAACTATCTAATTGTCCTTGTGCATCGTATTAAGTAGTAGAAATAATCACACTACTTCCTAATCGAAGAGTTTAGTAAAGAAATGCAGATTGATATAAATTAGTTTTTATTATTGTATAAGTCACCTCTTGAGCTCACTCTCCATTTTTGAGTAGTCTAAATGTGTTAGTATTAGTTATCATTATTGTGTCATTAGGTTCTGTAAAGCCACGATTGTTCAAGAATTTACTGAGAGAACTACTACATACATACATACAACAAACAGCAATCCAAAAGTGAGACTCTTCTTAATTTTGCTGTGCTTATATTATAAATCTTTGTGTTCGTTCATCGTGATGTGCTCATTCGTCGTCATTGTTTTAGCGTTATGTCTAACTAAGTACACAGTTGATCTTATCATTATCAATTATGACATACATACGAATCATTAACTTTTGATGATATTTATTATATATACCTATAAACTATACCTATACCTATCCTATGGAAGAATAATAAGGTGTATTGTCAATGTGGAGTGTTGTAAATCGTTAAGAGTATAATAAGTAGTATTCTTCCGGTATGTTAATTAGTAGCATATAATATAATGTTTACCAACCAACTGTAGCACTTAATATACAAGAAACCATTACATAGTAATTTGTAGTTATTGAGATATAAATAGTAGGTAGACAAAACGTGTTCGTGTATCGCTACAAATTAACTTTACAGCAGACGTAACAAAATAATGGATTAAGACTTTAGACTATGATAAAATATTATCTAATAGTTGGTGTATCAAATTAAGTGTTTATTATTAGGGAGCTGTAATGTCCCAATCAAAAGAGCATGGAAGTCAAAAACTATTAGTTAAGGATGTGCTTACACACGACGATTGTTGTAAGTGCACATTTATTTATTACTCTATATATTATGACTATGACTGTGGGATAATGTTTAGGATTTTCGTGATTATTCAACAGCTTTCTCATTCAGACTTGATTAATTTTATTACAAAGTAAATATGCTATTTATTGAGAATGAGGAAAAGTGTTTTAGTCTATGAAATGCAATTCACCTCCCTCTCAGACAGTCCACTAACTTTAAAATACCTTTAGCTCTTAGCTGTAAAAAGAAAACTCTATAGGCAAAACCTTCCTAAATTCATAACTTCTACCTCTGGCGTGCTATTTACGTGTTCCGAGATTATTTCTTTCAACAAACACATACGAGTATCTCTTCTTAAATTGCAATCTTGTAATTTGCATTAATTACGAATATTTTACGAAAACCATCTAGCATTATGTATTAGTTTTGTTATCAAAGTATGTAAACGTATTAACTTTAAAACTAGTAGAAGTAAAAGTAGCTAATGTGAAGTGGTTCAAGAACGTAAATTATCTGCCAAAACCTTATTGTAATAGAGAGCAAAGGAAAAATGGGGCAAGAAACCTTCCATTTCTACTTATGCAGTCAATAAGGAATTAGGAATGATTGATATTTGAATGGTTATAGTTTTCATTATTGATTGGTACATTAAAAATAATCAGAATTCAGGACATAAAATTAAAAGTTCACCAAATCATGTTTACTACCAAACCAAATCATGATACAAAAATGACGATGGAAAAAAGAAACAACACCTTTGATACCTTTATATGATTTTCTACACTACACAACAAGGAATACACTGCAAGCAACGCAAGCAATGTCAATCATGTTTCAAGTCTAATTCCAAAACATAATACAACACTACCTACAATACAACTAACTACAACAATGAACGTAAAAACCCAACTTTTTTATTTAACATACAAGCGTAGCGGCTGTAGTCAACATTCATATTGTAAAACTCTTTCAAATGTATAATTCGTACATATAGAATTAGCAACAAACTTATGAAAAAGCAAGTGAAGTACGTGAGAATATATCGAAACTGATTTGAAAAAAGTATGATTTTGCTTGCAGTTGCAGTAAAGGAGATTTTAATAGTCGAGTGTAAGAAAAACGATAATTTATTCCATATGTGTGTAACGTGCTGCGTATTATTGTAGCAGCTATAAATAAATACTTAAAATTAGAATTCGTGTAATTCCAATCTATTAGAGTAAGACCTACCATTATTAAAATAAAATATGTTAATTAGAAGTACAATATAATTAGTGGTGAAATGAAACTAGTTAAATTAAATTTAAATATATTATACACACAGTAATAAAAAAATTAAACTGATCAGTTCGTAATAAGTATATCGTACTACATAGGAATTGTATACTAAAACGTACTAACATTATTATTATTATTAATCGACTAATTAAAAACTAACATTATGGAAATTTCTCCAAACACTTTCTCCATTATTATTCTTATTCATCATCAATGTTACTTTCTCTCACATTATATTCACTTTTTGTATTTGTAGACATTTTGTATAATTTTTAATTGTTTCTTCTTGTTTTTTTTGTAGTACTTGAGATTATGTTAATGTAAAAGACTTATTTCTTAGCATAACTCTCCAGTCACACTTTTTACACATGACATCACCATTTTGACGGAGATCTTGAGCACGTCAAATAAATATACCCTTACCACCCTTGCGTCCGTTAATTACGTTTTGATAACTTTGTTATGCATTTAATGTGTTTTTTATTTAGTATAGTAATTAATAATTGAGTTTGAAGTAGCTATTTTAGTTTATGTTGTTGAGTGTGTCGTAGTATTTGTAGCAGTATGTAATTTAATTGTTCGTTTGTTGTAATTTGTGCTTAAAGATTAATTTAACTGAAGAAGAGTATCTTTACTTTATTAGGTTTTATATTTATATGATTTACACCTTGTCATATAATTATCACACCTTGCCTACTGTAAGTATTGTAATGTTTGCCATGTACTTTTACATTGTGCTGTGATCATTTTCCATATAATAGTTAGCTATACAATTTTATTATTGTCTTGTACTATAGAAAACGTTTTACATCACTTAAATAAGGTATTTCCTACCTACCTGCATAAAACTTTGTTGATTTACATGTATTTATTTATATATCAGTTCACTTTAATTCATTTGTTTTTGTAGTATTTGTTTATTGTTCTGAAATTGAACTACCTAAGTTAACATAGATTTTTTATTATGTATTATTTAGTATGTTGTGTAGCTGCTTAATGCATTTGACCCAGTAGTATAGTGGTCCAGTATTTATTATTCTCCAGTGAATGCAGAAAATACTGATGCTATCAAACCATAATGTTATTGTTGTACATTTTCTACCAAGATAGCAGAAGTTACATAATACGTATGCAACTATAATAAAAAATGGATCTTGTGTTCTGAAAACATTATATATCGTTAATAAATGAGATCTTGTGTTTTAATCAAGCAATTTTTGCAGGCTTTGACTACATTTAACTTTTCGTAGTCCGAGAGAAAGTTGAAATTCTTAGCTCTCTGTACATTTGATTTATTGTTTTAGACTTTAGACTATCACATTGCTTGTGTCACTTTATGCAAAAAGTGACATTCTGTGCTACGCAGTGGCTATTTACAAAATCTTAAACTTTATAAAATTATGTCTCTCTCAAAAAGATCTAAAAACAGGTCATTTTGCCATAGATTTTCGCTTTAGCCCTCACCCCAAATATGTGACCTGGATGCGCCCTTGCTATTACTACAATAATATCCGTTACGTAACTTTAAAAGGATGTACAAATTGCAAAGAAGGTGGAGAAAGCAAGGGAGAAAGTTTGCTTTCTTTTTTGCATGAATGATGTCCATGATTTTAGCTTTCACTTCTTTCACTGAAAGATCCGTATTTCGCCGGCAACTCTATGAACATTTTTTTCGTAGGTATGCGGAATCTAAAGGAAGCGCTGTGGGAAGGAGCTAAAGTTGAACATTCTGTCTCTGTCACACAGTCACACATGTGTTTACAAAGTTTGCATCACTTTTCATTTCGGTATCATAAAGTTAGTGTGTCCGTGTCATTTTTCAGTTTTTTGCACATTTTTTGTGACAAAAACTTATTGTAAACTGTGCGTGTAATAATTATATATTAGCGAAATGTCACAGAAAAGTAGAAGTATTTTAAAAATGATTTGGAATAACTTCTATAAGTCGCTGCAACCGAAACAGATCACTGGTGATTTGAAAGGAACTGACCACTTCGGAAATAAATATTTTGAAATAACTGGTGGTGAGTTAGAGTTCCTAATCAAATTTTTAATTGTATTATTTATATTCCTTAACTTTAGGGTTTTTACAGATGACAGAGTATCTAATTAAATAATAGTGTTAAAAAATAAAATGGACATAATATTTTATATTCAATATTAGACTAACAACAAGGTCAATTCTACTAGTTGAATACTGAATTGCAATGAATATAAATTTAAATTTAACATTCAGTATTACTGAGACTGACAGCAAATTAAAAAATTTGGAATATGGAATAGTTTGATGAATGCAAAATTCAACTTCAAAAACACGAAATTATGTCATATGAATTAGAATTATGCATAAATTAAATTGATTATACATAAAATATATTAAATTATATTAACATATTCAAGTTGCTTTTTGTCTAGATAGAAGTATAGGAAAGAAGACTACCCGTTGGTTTCAACCGGTCATTAAGGAAAACTACAATCAGCAAACACCAGCAGAATGGGAAGGCAAGTATTAGTCTAGATTCTAGATCTATTTCAGAAACATGACAGTATGTATGTCGAAGTTTATTCAATTTTTGCCATTTTTAAAACGATTTATCTAGAATTGTCTTTGAATTACCTATGCTTAATTTGAATAATAATTTTCACAGCTTGGTTAAGATATAGACGCGATAATCCCCCCACCCAGGAAGAACTTATGAAAAACGAAGCAATATCTGATCTGAAAAAAGTAAATGCTGCAAAATTAGAGCAAATTCATCACCCAGATGCTGAAGTCAAACAAGAAAAAATTCAAGTATGTTTCCAATCGATTCAGTTTTTAATTGTCTACTATACATCAATTCTTGAAATACTAATCTATTCTTACTTATTTAGTAATTGAAATATTTGTATTTTCAGACCTTTCCCAGTTATAGTGACTATGAAATCATGCCTGGCCAGCATCAGGATAAAGATAAAGAAAAAAAGTGATTTCTTGTTTGTATTAGTACCTTAGGAAAAGTCACTATGTAAGTTTATTTGCGTTTCTACAAATATCTAGTACGATAGTGAGTATTTTTGTGCAATGTTATGAGCGATATTGTACAACTATGTATATATAAATAAACCTTGTAAATCAATTATTCAAAATATTGTTTTAAATATAGTAAATATGAATCACACTAATAAATGCATCCGAGTCAAGGTGCTTAAAGATTTTCCAAATGCTTATAGTTTGCGTAGTCTTTTATGCACCTTGATCCGAGTCCATTTATCACCATTCTTGGTTCTATAAATAGCATAACAACAACGAGTTCATAACATAATATGTACTATTTGTTACATAACTATTTATCACGTCCACATTTCTATAGTCATTTAGCGGTTTGTTATTAATCATTTATTATTCAATGCGGCAGATTTTCTTTCAAAGTTCATTTTCGTGACTATTTATGAGCAGGGTAGGCAGTGAACTGATAAGCACCTAATCAAATCACCCAGCAATACTAACATTATTACAAATGTATGTGCACACTACTGTTATAAACATGAGCGTGGAGATTATTAAGGGCTAATCCGGTTTAACGGATTATTTTGTCATTTTTAATCTTTTTTATGATTAATGGATATTTAATCACCATACTTGCTGTAGCGTTCACTTAATTAGTAATAGCTCGTAAATTATGATCACGTTATTCGTAGTCTCATGAACCATCAAATGTTGCAATTGACGCAAATCAAGAATTACAAAATCATGACTATTTCTGAACACATCAGTTTAAATTAGTATTTGATTTCATATACATTTACATTTCATACTAGAATTATTACATAAGAGTAAGAGTAATTTAACGATACAGATACTATACTACCCGTACGTATATGAATCATGCAATTCCAATTACCACAAATAATTAGTAAATGTCAATGTTTTGGTATTGTAAGAAGGTTGTGTCCCTGACGAAAACGTACTTTGTAAATAAGTAGTATGTATGTGTATTCAGAATTCTTAATGTAAATATGCTTTTTAAGTATATTTACAATTATTATAGTTTGAGGTAAAATATATAAAGAAAAACATCTAATGCTAATCTCTCCATATCCTAGTTGCAAAATAATTTACAACCAGTATTATGTACAATAGATATAATGTAGGTACCTACTTACAGATCTGTACTATGTAGTACTAATAGTATTGTTTGTTTGGACGGAAGTACCCAAAAAGTATATTGATTGTTTAACACAGATATGATGTGTATACAAATGTGTCATGTTTACAGATGATTTGTCGCGCATTCACTTCACGCTTAGTATTTGCAAAAATACTTTCGTGTACATATCTTCATGAATTGAATGCATTTACTAAAACTCATAGTTAAATACTTATAATTAGTATAGTTTAAAACGACTGTAACAAAGCGTAATTTTCTAACGATAGCATTACTGGGCCTATAATAAAGAGTATAAACTTAATTGATTTTTTGTTAGCATTGTACTTATGACAGTGCCTGCTTTTATAGGTCTGCGCTAAACTAAATGATTTAGATACCTAGTTGTGGAAAAGACATTTTTTGTTATAGAAATGTCTTTAATCTCAATCTTCCTCTTGATCGTAGGATGACCATGACACAGCCTTATATGAGATGAACACTTATTTACTTTTAGTGAGCATATGCTATTTGCTGTACGACCAAAAATATTCTAGCGACACGCCTTCGGCAAGGACGCTTAAAAATAATGCTAAATGACAAACTTTTGCAATTTTATTGACCTAATGATTCTTTCAAAAGTAATTTATGACTTCACTCTGTGAACCACTAAATACGAGTCATAATCCATGATTTTTAAACGCAGTTAACTTTACATAAATGACTAAATCCATTTTATTGCCTTATGATGACGAAAGATGAAACATGAAAGTCATAAACCTGTTCCAAGGTGCAGAATTGCGTCTCTTATAAAAAGAACAGGTACCAGCTTTTCGAAGTTAGAGTCGCCGTTCGCTTTGTAGAGTTGTAAAGTGTCAGCTTTGAAAAGCAACAATGAATTCTTACATTGTGTTGTTAGTTGGGGTGTTTTGTGTTGCAAATGCACAAATCTCCACAAATGTAAATGATATCAGCTTCATTTACTATTCGTAAGTGAATTTATTTTACCTTATTAAACTATACCTCAATCAATACAATACATGCCTAAAAAGCTGGGTTTAAATACTGAACTTAAATGTTGCTCTTGTGAATTTAGATCACCTTCAAGTAGACATCAAATTGTCCATGACAATGTAAATTCATTGGCCTCAACTC
>JAQFYB010000978.1:0-39493 GCA_034694085.1 Pogonognathellus longicornis
GCAAGGGTAGGGCCAGTAAACGGCAGGCAGGTCTCATCCTCATTACATCATCATATCATATCTGCACTCACTCACTCACTCACTCCACTCATTGTCAGACTCTCTTTCTCATTTCCTATCATAATCCTCTCCAATCCTCCACACCACAGCTACAAACTACACACAGCTACTTCTCGTACTCTGGCTGGCATTACATTGGGAGAGCGAGAATTAAGGCAAGTGCACATTGCACTTGCTAAGCGCCAAGCCAAGTGTTCTGTACGAGACACATAGAGATAGAGAAGAATCCTCCGTTGGTTTGTGTGTGTGTATCCTACGTATCACTCGGGAAGAATGAGGTAGCATCATCGTGGCTCTTGAAAGCGTATCATGTCCTTTTGTGTCAGCCACACTGGGAACCTATTTCACGGAATTAAAGTGGTTTCCGTGGATTGGCAAGGTGGATTGTTGATTGGTTGGCATAATATTACGAAACATAGCATTATAGCTACGAAGGGACGAGCCAAGATATAACTTGCTTTTTCTAATGTGGCAACATAGTGGACAAGTCAGCCAAGATGAGGCCCCATGCAGCTAAGTCAACTTCTTCAAACTCAACTCGTGAAAAACAACAGTCTGTCTGTATTCTCTCTCTCTTTCTACATACATGCACTACACTGCCTCGCACATTCATTACAAATACACACACATACACATAATACATACCTTTGTACTTTAATACAGGTATCTCAAGTCAACAGTCACTATTCACTATTATTATATTATTATGAACAGAGCAAGAATACTAATGCTAACACTAACTAAACTACTACCTCCTAGTAATAAGAGTACCGAACCACACTCAGTTAAACCTCTCTTTTAAATACGCTCTCTCTTATATACATAGTCACACATTATGTAACATGTGTAAAGAAAATTCTATACCGAGATATAACACTAACTCATACTACACAACATGAGATGTGCATTCACATACACACACACATACAAACTACTAGCATGGAATACTTTATAAAATATATAGAGACAAATGCTTTTACTTAAGGTCGTATTACATATGTGTATCCGCATAAAGGTAGTGTAGGTATGATGGTATGAAGTATAAGAATATGCATTGAAACACGTTGCTGGTTTGGTTGATGTTGTGTTCTATAAGAGAACAAAACACAACACATTGGATGGTATCCTTCGTAATCTTGACTGACTTTACTGACTGGGTACCTACAAGAGTGCACAGGTGAGCTATAGCTAATACGTGGATCATCACGCTCTAATATACGAAAGAATAGAATACTCACTCAGATCATAGGATCAAGAGCAACACTGAACTTACTTGTCTTGTATTACCTTCACTTCAAATTACAATCCAATCTACACACACACACACATACATTATATACATACACCAGTTAAGGTCTGCAAGAGTTGCTTTATACCTACGCTTGCTTGTTGCTTGTATGTGTATTATACAGCTTTTCTTTAATACCTTCGCTTGTTGTGTAGCACGTCTTTCCTTTCATTTATACTTACTTGTCTAGTGTTGTGTTACGTACGTACTTTTCGCTTTATATTACATATACACGATGTCTATGCACACTTGTTACATCAGCAGAGCATCTGAGCAAGGTATAAACTACACGAATACACATACATTCTCTTATAATATTATCTTGGCTTCACGTAGAGTTGTTCAATCCTTTGCACACACAACAACACACACACACACACACACACACACACACACACACACGTACAAACTGCTATAATAAATGTTTTCTACTATACGACTTGTGCGTTGTGCGCTGCATGCCATGCTGTTTTATCTGTATGTATGTGTAAAATGTGGTTACATTATATTATAACATAGCTAGATCAATCTGAAGAGTTAGGAAGACTGAGTTGACTACACACCTTTAGTTTAGCTTTAGATGTGTTGCTTAGCTTGAGCTATGAGCTATATATATAGCGTAAGTGTAAAACGTTCGTAAGCATTGCCTTTGTGCTATAGAGAGTAATATTATGCGTTGATATTATACTTTAACATTTATTACATTACGTGTAGTTTTTACTGACTTTATACAAGAGACTACATGTACATGGGTTCGTATGTGTGTACCTATGCATAGTGGATAGTATTACACATTAGACATTAGATTACACACAGTGTGCACTGCACTACTGGCAGACTGGTGCTACGAAGAAGAGAGTATGTGTTTGTTGTTCCTTTCTCAGCAGAAGACGATGGAATGAAATAATTTTATACGGTGTAGACTCAGACTGTGAAGAATGGTAAAGGAAGAAGTGGTGGAAGAAGAAGGGAGTTTGTGTGCAGAGAGAACGTCCAGTGGTTTGGGAAACTCTTTTCAACCCACCATGCAGCAGAGAGGATCATTCCACATCTCTGGCACGACTTATTGTTAGTGGCTGTACTAGTAGTGCTCTTTGAGTGTTGGAGTAGGAGAAGAAGTGGTGTGGCGCATATTAGAACGTAAGACGAGCTACGGAGAGCCGTGTCTTCCTTCATCCTCCAACAAACAACAAACTGCTCAGATTCAGTTGAGTCAGAAGAGAACACAACACGAAAACAGAAGGAAGAGACGAGACGACAGAGCGGAGATTGTGAGTCTTGCTGCCTTCCTCCTCTTGCCAACAACCAAATACTCCGAGTGCATTCATTGCTTTATAACATTCGAACACACACTACACTGCTCCAGACCATAGTATTGCGAGCTACAACCGAATCCCCACAACAATACATTGTGCAACCACACCAACATAATATATACAAAACACAGTCCTCAAAATCCACATTACTTATATTACATTAGATTAGACACTAGCCCGTATCATCTTCTTCATCCCCATCCTCATCTTCATCCTCATCCTACTTCAAGATTCAAGATTGAAGGCAGCAAAGAAAAGCTGAAGCTTATACACACTGAGCAACCTGAGCTTTTCCATTCCATTTCAACCACGGAGCGAGAGACAAGGAGCCAAACCGAGCACCAGCACCTCAGCTGCACATTACATTACACAAACAATTCAAATTCAACTGCTACTATTGTACTCATTTTATCCCAGTGACTATTTGTCCTTAAGTGAACACCGAGACGACAAGAACAGGTGAAACATTCTGTCTACTCAGCCAGCCTCAGAGTACACAACAATAACCAAAACCTCATCGTCAACACATTTCCTTCAATCTAAACTATACAACACAAACAAATCATCGTGCTAGTTATTTTCAGCGCCACGACATCTCATTTTAATACTCTTTTGCCAATTGCCTAAACATAGCACTTGGCATTTTGTGCAACAAACACTTCACACTTTAGCCCACATCAAATCAGTTTGCTGCAACATTTTATACAAATAGCTACTTGCTATATATCTACATACACATCCAAACGACAAGTGTCGTCGTTGGCTAAACACACAGCACTGTTTTAATCTGCTAGACACAATTGCACTATATATAGAAGTGTATATGTATCTTGGTGTGTTCTGCCTCTCTCTCGGTCTGTCTGGTTAATACTATACGTGTGGTATGAGTATACTTAAGTAAATGAGAGAAAAATAACATTTAGTTACATTCTCAATGTGTTAACATTGTTGTTTGTTGTTGTGGATTTGATTGTAGAAGGGATCACTTGCTAATTGCTCGCACACATCCCTCTTGTTCACTTTAATTATCTGTGCTGCTACATAGCATTTAGTTCTATAGAGAAAGCCATCGTGTCTGTTCAGCTGGCCTTAGTAGATAACTGACGTTAACAAACCTTAAATAAGTGTGGATAATCCCTTCACACATTCATGTACTCATATTGTTTACAGCAGACACCCAGCCGTCTGAGACATGTGAACTTTATACACTTGTACACATTTATTTGAAATATTCCCTCTAAGTACTTGGAAACCAGTGGTCAATATTTTGAGAGTTTAATCATGGCAGTTGATTGACACTTTTTCATATTATTATAATTCTTGATTGCATCTCCAATTACATCTCAGGAAGATAGCACTACACACGATTTGATGCGCATTTGATATCAGTTTTTAAACTCAGTTTTCTATGTGGCATGTATTTGAACTGAAGAAAATATTGAACTACTAGCCAAAGTCCTCAACGCTACAATTGTAGTAACTGTTTCAAATTGAAATTCAAGATTTGAGCTTTTTACAAGTCAAGTCGGTGTTTGATGGTGAATCGTAAAACTATATTATGCATGTTGGTCGTTGATTCGAATTGAAACTGTTTCGTTAGAAAAGATTGTACTGTGTGAGTTCTGCTGACAAGCCACGAGGAAAGTGCCAACATTTTTATTGCCTCCAATAAACCGTTCTTATTTCAAGGTGATATTATGATGGTGGTTGTGTGATGGCTCAAGTTTAGTACACCTCAGGTCAGCCACATATATCCATAATATTATCCCATTACAATACACTAGACGTAAAGTACTCGCTCGTATCTTTTTGTGCGCATCTCATGTAATATTGAACAACATTGAATTGCATAAAACTCTAAGGCATTGTGAAATCAAGAAGAGAATTGTCTTTTGTAAAATACTGCTGCTCCTCTTGTAGCGAACTGAGGAAAACTGTGTTGTTACATTGTTTTTTTGCGGATTGTTTGTTACATTGTGCATAAGAGACTGTTGGAGTATTACAAGAGAACAGAATTTCATCTACACTACACGGTGTGACCTCTTCAAATGCTACTACAGGAACTGAATGCTGATTTATGCACCGTTGTCGACTAAGGTATAGAAAAACTTGCTTTCTTAATCTTTCTATAACACCTCTCTATCTTTACAAAGTCAAATGTACCATCCTCTCGCTCTCCATCTCGCCGTAAAATAAAAAAAAACAGTTGGTCAATGAATTCTGCAAAATATATTCTTAGTTGAGTCTCCCTCCTCTGTAATTAGGATCAGTGAGCATTCCATTCATCTTACATGCAGTTCCGAGTCAATTCAAATTACCATTTGGTTTATAAATACAAAAGTGACCGAACAAAATGAGACAAGGAGTCTGAGTGTAAAATTAAAAGCAGGCAAGCGAAGCAAATCATAATAATGCTCACTAGGCACCTCCTGGTATTTCTATTACACATATTTTTTATTGTGTGTACGTATTATATTATAATGCAGCTAATTGTAAGGATAAGAATGGGAATGGGACATGTACAAGGCGTCTGCTTCTTCATTTAGGCCGGGAACTCTCTTAGCAAAGCACGCAGAGTAGCGTACAGAGTACAGACAGAAGAGTTCTTGAATGACTAGAATCTTAATAAGTGAGATAAGATTGTGTTATGTTGGCGTGGATAAAAAGTAGGTGCTCATGAGCAACAAGTGTTCTTCTGTGTATGTCTAATGTACATAGAATTTATTAGAGGGTAAGTAAATGGACAAGAACGATTGTCCAGCACCTCCTGCAGTCCCCGTCCTGGAACCACAACATCATACATACAAATCCTCAAATACACACTGGACTTACAACTCCTCCATCCTGGTGGTATCTTCCCGATCATCTTCCTTGACTCCTTTACATCCTTCACACTTAAAATATTTCAAGCGAAACCCACTTTTATAAATACAATACCTTTATACGTATAATGTAAAATACATTTAGTAGACGATATAAAATAGTCATAATGTCAACAATTCAATTCAAAAAAATATTCGTACTATATTCGAATAATATAGTAGCGAAAAATATTCGCCTTGCTTTAAATATGGAAAAATAATCTTGCCTAATGCGTGTGCAAACTCTTGCAAATGTTTTGTAAATATATTTGAGTAAAATCCCATTGAGATTGTTAAGAATTCATATACAGATATATTTTAGGTAGCTCTAAATGGGATCCTTTTAAGTAATGTTCAAAATGAATATGAAAAACGTATATGTACGAAACACCATGCCCGTATTCAGGGGGTGGGCAAACGGGCAATTGCCTCCCCCAAAATCATAGGCAAAATAACTTCTTTTTTTGTGGATTTTGCCCTCCTAGAAATATATTTTGCCTCCCCGAAATAGATTTCTGGATACGGCCGTGCGAAATACAATATATTATTCGAAAAGGAGGTTGCTTTCAATAGTGTATACGAAGTGTAAACTATTTTTTTAAATTGAGATCCACAAAAGCAAGGTGTAAGTAGAGAACCTTGTGTTTTTATTAAAATTATTCATTTAAACAAGTTCCACCAAAAGGCTGGATATAAGAAACAAGTCGTACATTATATAATGTAGAAGGTATGGTCTATCAGTTAGGTGTATCTTAAACATAAGACATAGGTAATATAGCAAACCTAATTCAGAACTTACATGGTTAGCTATAAGGACCCAGAATTGAGTTTACAACTTACAACATTTCGGAAGAAAATGATTCATTAAAATCGTGATAGTGCATGGAGTTCAGTGGGAATTTGCAATGCCATATTTGATGGAGGATGGATCATAAGGAAATGTTTGAAAAAGTGTGAAGTAAAAATGATAAAATAAAAAGGAAATGAAATGCCTTGGTAGAGTTGTGCGCATAGTTGAAGACGAACAAAAAATGGTGATAATACAATGTAGCGTAATTACTGAGCCCTTTTAGGCAATGATTATTAGTGCTAGCTAATACTGACCTGGTCCTCGAGTTTCATTCTTCGTGTATCTATAGAATAGAAGTTGTGGATGGATGGATGGGGGTCCTGAAGTTCTACGCCCACCGATTTCAGCAAGAAATATATTAGCTATCACCTTTGCATTGGCTGTGTTGACCATAAAATTGCCGTTTCACGACAGCCAATATGATTTACACTTAAATTAGTTTATATTATCCTCTCACTTGCAACGTTTTCTCTAAAACATTGTAAACCGCATGGTGCAGTCTTGCTTATTAGTAAAAAGTACATTATAGTCTTCAGCAATATCCTTTTCAGTTTAAACGCCGTATCAGTAACATTGCTCAACTTGCAAGATCATATTGTTGAACTCTTATTGTACAACATGCCATTAGAAACACCAGGGTCAAATTTTCGTGCACTATTGTATATAGCTAATAGCTATACAGTAAGATGTGTTTTACTTGAGTACAAATGTGTAGTATGTGTACTCGTATGAGTAGGTAGGTATAATTTGGACTGTGTACATATTAGAGTAGCTATTAAAAGTTGTAGTATTTGTATGGGTGAGGAAGGGATTGCGGGTGCCGACTGGTGGTCATAGTTTGTTCATTGAGTTTTGAGTTTGAAGAACGTGTAGAATTTTCCTACAGCTAATCTAACAGTTGAGTATAATTAAATAAAAGTTGGACTACAGTGGAAAGGCATTCTTCTCATTTACATGATTTGATTTCCATAAATGCCTGGTAGGAATAAGTGTTAATGCATTCAGTTCAATTCAACTGGTAGTTAGAAACATGTGAGTGAATCCAAGAGGCATTTGCTGGTTGGGTCGGTCGGCTAGTTATACATAGTTCAAAACTTGTGACAAGTGCACAGATGTGGAATGTGGACAATCTTCATTTCATTATTTCATTGAATACAACATAACAACGAGCAACGTGCAATTACAATGGCTCGCTTTGCTTGGCTTCGTTCTAGCTGACTCTTCTCCAATCCCATTTGGTGTTTCGCACCACATTTATAATATTATGATGAATTTCCACTGCTGGGTTTGCTATTTTGTCGAAGAGTTGCTCTTAAATAAAAATTGAGGATTAGACAGATAGGGCAGATCGGTCTTTGGTTCGTCCATCTTGGTAGCTGTCAGTAGAAAGTATTTTATATGCAAAAATCTTGTAAAGTAGTACACAGAAGGAAATGGATGGAAAACGCCCTTTTTATAATTTGTTGGAGTAGCCCCGGGCGCGTTACGTCTCATATTGACCGTGTATTCCATGTAGTCGTCTGCTCATCCTATAATATTATTATTGAGTTTTACACAGAAAATACTAAAGTACAGCTAAAAGGTAAAACTTGTATTAATATGGAAGAATGAAACAAAAAAATAACGCCATAGAAATAACATGTGAAATTATAAATACAGCTCTCTTTTTAAACATAATTCTACACAACCAACTAAATTTCAAAATACTACACAAATTTTAAAAATGGGTACCTATGTACATGGTGTAGGTACATCCTGTTGAAAAACCTGTATATACCTACATAGTATACAGGTTTATATAAACAGGATTCCGAGTAAAAGTATTAGTCTAATTGAGAATAATTGTGTTTATACTTGTTTCGCTATTTGTTGAACAAATTTTGTACAAACTTGAATGCAAAAAACGATATGTGACAAGAATTTTTCGTACATCCATTAAATGTGCATAATCATGCATCTACTAACACTGCACTTTGTGAGAAGTGATAACCTAAATTATATTCAACTACTGCAATCTTCCTCACAAGCTGCGTCAGAAACTTGCTAAAAACAGGATTGAGTAAAGTATACTAAATGTTATATTTCTCTAGAAAAAAATAAGGGCAAAGAAATATCGATTTTAGTAGTACAAGTTTGATTTTTATTTCCAATAATTTAATTCCCCACAGAATTTTTTTTTAAATGCACAGAATTGATCGCAAATTTTGCAAAAAACTAAACTACCTACAGACATTATTTTAAGGTGATGCGATGGAGGCGCATTTTGTGTAGCGCCCTGTACATGAAGTGCATTCCCTATATAATTGAATTGGAATAACGAAGTGAAGGAAGAGCAAGGTACGGACCTCGAGTTGAACGTGTGAGAGATCAAGTGGTAACGTAAGACGCTTCAGCTCAGTTAGTTGTATCGAAGTCGGCTACGCTTAAGAGAAATCGGAAAAAACGATATTAACGGCATAACCTCAAGCAGAGCTCGGGACCGGGAAATTAGACAATAAATTAGGAGTCAGGCTCTAGGAGTCCATGGCCTGTTCACAGCAACAGGTTTAGTTAAATCTTGCTTTAGTGGAAACTACGCGTCTCCAGTCAAGCTTATACTCATCTGCATTGGGTTCACTTGGCTTCTCCGCGTTGACTCCAGGAGAACAGCACAAAAAATGAGCTTTTTCTGAATAATATTATGGTCAACCTCAGACTCAACCACAACTCATGAGTGTATTATTTAATTTTGAAACCCCATGAGATAGATTGTTAGAAATACGGAGTCTTTTGTGATATTCCCATCCTAAATGAAAATAAAACATGTTCTTCTATTTTGTGCAGGATGCTTCGTTCCACGTTCATTTTTCAACGGCTGTACTAACGTCCTTCCATCCCATTGTTTAAACTAGAGACAATATTAATAATACAAATAAAAATATGAAAATACCTTAATGTAGGGACAAAACAAAGCGGACCCCATCCTCCGCATATGTCAGATCAACAGCCTCACTGTAACTATGCTATACTACTTGACACCAAATGCTCAAATCATGAGTCTATCACCATTAGAGACTCATTCCATCAATCACTCATGCCCTTTGTATTCAACACACACAGTTCCTATGAACAATACATATTTGTACAAAACTAAATTACCGTCTGCGTCTTTCTCCACCACCGTCCTTAATATTTCACGCTCTAGCTTATCGCTACATTGAAACATTTGTTTCGCCGTCTTATCTTAACAAACCTAAAGTGCTTTGGATAATTTCACCGAGATCTCGTATTTACACCAAACATGCAGTGTATATTTCACCATTTTGTATTTTTAACACTTGTATTCCTACTTTTATAAAAAATCTATTCTGTACTAAGATTTTTAAATTTTCATATATACAACACGCATTTTTGGCATGTACCTACAATTTCAAACTGATATCTAGCTTTATATTTACAATATTTTGCGAATCTTGTAACTATACCCAAATGCACTGACGTATTAAACTGTTAGAGTGTTGATTTATTTTTTAACGAGAATAGTTGCGTCAGAGTTCAGTACAACACTTTATATCCGCTAAAAATGTTGAATAGTGTACAGATCCGTGTGATAATGAGAAAAGGTGGTGTATTTTATACAGCAATAGAGCGATATGGTTTGAAGACTGTTTGTGAATGTGCATAAATACTTGGAAACAATGTATCAAAAAAGAAATAAATGATAATTATTTAGGCACATTATATTCCGAGAGCTGGGACAATCTTTTGGACTAGATCTTTAGTTGAGCGTTTAAAATCTGGTTAAATCATTGGCCGTGACGATGTTATCGCTAAGGCCATGTAGATGATGCTTTTTTCCCTTATGCCTTTAAAGCATGTTGTAGACAGAAGTTATAGGCCCTGTTTGAGAACATGAGAATTCTTTGCATTTATACATTGGCTGGATGGATGGAGAAAAGAATGTACTGGGTATTGGATGTAGGAAGGAACTTGGGTAGGTACTTACACGGCAATTGTATAAAAGCAAAATTCCCTTTATGCATATTATGCGCTTAGTGTAAGGTGTATTCAGAAATTATGCGTGTTAAAAATGTGAGCATATTTAGGGTGAAGAATTTGTTTGGATGCGCAACCGGCTTGTCGGTTAGATTGAAAATGTAAAAATTGAAATAAGCATTCTGTTGAGTAAAAACATGGATTGGATGTGCAGGGAGTGAGACGAGGGCTGTGAAGGCAGTACATGAATGTTCATTTCTCTCTTTGCCTTTACACCAATAAAGGCATGAGAAGAATGAAAATTTTGTTGTTTGAAACGTGAAGTTGACGGCAAGAAAGTTAGACAAGTAAGTTAAGAAGAAATAGGCGAAGGGAAGTAAAGTTTGCGCAACCCGCATCTGATGGAAATCCAGCGGTCGGAGAGCGGGGACAGGTTCGTAATTGGAATCCGCCTTACCTGCCAGCGACAAGTTAGGCACAACCCTCATATGCAGACATGGAGCTGAGCCATGCATTCATTATTTTAATATAACGTGTTTATAGATACTCAATGTTTATATCCGAGCATTACTTTAATACGCTTAATATAATAATCATTGCACACTTCTGGTAGGTCGATGTCATCCAAACTTTTAACTGGCACATCCAACATTACAATTTACATTTAACTCATCTCACCACTCCATTGTTTATAATCTGCCTCATAATATTCTTTTTCTAATTATCACGTAACAACAATGAATTTCTTGTTATATACTGCCTCACATTAGTGTATTTATCTTTTCTTAGCACCACTTCTTTTCTAATTTCAAATCTTCCATCCATTTGTATTCTAACTAAGCAGTCCACCTTCCTTTAATATTCACCATAATAGAACACTTGCCCAGTTTATTTTCGCTACAGGTTTATGTAAATATTACTTCTTTCCCTCGACTACCCTTCTCTTTCTAATTCTCAATGATTTTAATACCCATTCCCCTATTTTACCTACCTACTCCTCCATCCCTACCCCTTCATTGTCATTCTGTTGCGAATAGTTCCATGAGAGAGTAGTATGGAATGCAGGTCCCAGGTGTTCAGCAAAATTTGCAAAAAACGCAACAAAAGAATTTAGCTTCAGTGTATTAACAGTGTATATTAACAGTGTATACGTATAATTTGATGTATAAATTGCTGGTGAGTTATGAAATGTTTTCTTTCTGACTACGCAAATTTTCGTACACCAACTTTGAGTTTCATTATTTAAAGTAGAATAGAATTTCAAGTTATACTTACAGATAGTGAAAGAAAAATATTTTTATACAGCCAGAGATCTCAATGCGTGTGGTCACTTCACAATAAATGCGTTATGGGAATCGCCTTCTGGATACAAAAGACAATATTTTCCTCATGTTTTATTTTGCAAACGCATCCTCAACAAACCATTCCACATGCAACCAGTAAGGGGTGTGTCATCTTATAGCACTGCTTCATTTTTTGTATCTATAGTCTTCCGTTCTACGTTGTGTGAAATGAATCAGCAATTATATTTGATTGCCTACTATTCTCATACACGTCCACCCTCATCACATGTACCTAACTGTTTCAATTCAGTATGCAACACCCGTTTCGCATTACACATGAAATTCTTAACTAGCAATTTATTAATGAATTTAACTGCTTAATTTTCAATTACATCATAAAACTCTTAATATATATTTATAAGTTAGCCAGACTTTCATGAAGTTTTTTAGTTCTGCAAAAGGTAATTGTAGCGAAACGGGAGTAGAACAAAGTCCGTACTCATTTATAATATTCTTCTGTTAAAGCACAGATTTGAGCCAATTTTAATTTTTTGTCTACAGTACAATCAAATTAACATAATTGCATACAGTGGTAGACACTAATTTTTCTAACATCGATTAAATTCAAGCAATTTATCAACAACACTACTATCTACTGTGGTAGCAATTAAAGTATTTTTATTCTCATTGATACATTCCTAATGTACGCAGTGTTTTGAGTTAATTGGAAGGCCGACAAATCAGAAAAAGCAGCTACCTACCTAAATATATTTTTCTTTATGCATACGTATGTTCCATAGGTATACATGTGTCTAAAAACTAGTATATATAGATATCATATGTTAGAAGACGTGTTTTCATATTTTTTCAAGAGGTTAACAGCTCTGTTTAGGCTTTATTGTGTGTTTGACACCTTTTGGAATAAGTATTTAGCATGTTCTTGACTATAAATGTAGGTTGTAGCTAGTTTGAATTTTGCATATTTTTTGCATTAGCTCGGCTTACAATGAAATTGGTTGGTGGCATTAGTTGATATGGTTGGTGGCATTAGTTGATAATATTATACTCTTAGTATGCTTTTAGCAGAAATTAAGAAAAAGTGAGCTACAGTCAGTTAGCTATACTCGTCCTTAAAGACTTGAGCTACAGTACCGCATCAACTTTATATGTCTTCATTGGTAGGAGCACCTCTACTAATACTGTTGGTAGTACATAGCATTAGAGTTGCTCCATATAATCGCATCTTCATCAAAGAAGATACGTTGTATGCTATCCCTCATGTGCTTCATACAAGAAAACACTAAAGATTCACCTGCCTTTGGTTAGGTGCAGGTTATGAAAGGCTATACCCATACACGATGGGTAGGTATAAGAGTATAACATACCATGCTTATGAGCCCAGGTATATATAATAATAATGCTTAGCACGAATGAGGCACTTACAATACGTAGTGGGCATTTACCTACAAAATCCACCTGTGTTTTAATGGAAATCGACCTAGTATTTGTGTATGCACCTTTTAAACTACGACTGGCTATAATTATTAATTATATGATATCCATAAATGTTTATGAAAGCTTTGTTTTTTACACACTGGCTACTTAATAGTGTAAAAAAGTGCAACTAGGTAATTTTTGCATTTGTAATAATTTGGTTTGCGTATTGAGCATTAAATGATTGAATGATAATGGTTAATAATATGAGTCGTAGGTTGTGGATGCTATTGATATAAAATATAAAGAGAGACGGTGCGTTGGTTGTACGAGTGAGTGGCTTGGCTGTGTAATGAAAAGGTGGGTTTCTTTGGTCAAACAAACAATTGGTTTGTAGTTGGGTATAATCGTGTATATTGTTGGAGCATATGTTTGTTGATATCAAGTCATTTGTGTAGCGTAGTGTTGTGTATTTTTATATTACGTGTGTGTGTGTTGTAGTAGTGGAGTGTAGTAGTTGTTAAGATAGTTTAGTGAAGCATGCAATGGGAAATAATGGTAGTGGTTAGTGGTAAGCAGACATCCTATCAAGGGGAGATCCACATCACCTCTCTGCCACTTATCTCTAATTCTACTGCTCTCCTACTCCTTCATTTTACTTTAACAACCTATACTTATATTATACTTACAAAAGTTTGTCCTTAGCATCATAACTCCGCCAAATTGCATTCTTACGCTTCTCCTGAATGAATTAATTGAATCCTCATGTGAGATTAGTTCTTGTTCCTCACAGAGTTCCTCCTAGTTGCTAACGACTATAATACAACGCATTTAAACGCACTCACCAGCTTAGCAGACTATTATTATGAGAGAACACAAGTTCATGGTTGTATGTAATAGTGAATGGTGTGAATTGAAGGCTTCCAGCTTCTTATCTCGAGGAAAATACTCTGCCTGGCTTGGCTCTCTACTGTTCTTGCTGGTGTGGTGTAGTGTGCATGCTCTTATTATTACAGGAGCATGTTCCCCATGTTCCTAAGTATATGCTTGCATTCTACTTAATATCTACCTTGCTAAATGCAAGCAGTGTAGCAACATTACATTACGACCATCCACTACATTGTGTGAAGCTACCTCACACTTACACACTACAAACATTTTATACAATTATGTACATGCACAATTTGTGCACAAAACAAAAAACCAGCAACAAACATCAAACCTCTAAACTTATCAGAGTCAACATAGCCATTAGTTATTAGAACAGGGATTTTCTGAGCCATTATGAACGTGTGTATGTGTGTGTGCCAATAACAACATTAAATAACATTTCCAAGCTCCATTCTCTATCTAACATCTCATTAAGTTTAAATGAATAGACTCAAAAGGGATAATTGATCATGCATTCTAACAATTGTCTCAGCTCACTACCACAAAAAGCTCCTAATCCATTATAAATGCCTCCATGCCTAGTTTCCAACTTGATCCTCATTCAGATGAGCAACATCATTTCGCTCTTCCAAAACATAACCCTTCTACCTATATTTTATAAACTCATCAGCATATATAGATAGCCAACGAAATAACGGAGTGTCGATAATCGAGAGCAAAGCAATAATGAGCAAACATTCAGGCATCTCTCTCAAAATTTATACATCTCTACCTACTGTTCTTCCAGCTCTTTCACACACACCCACATACACAACAACACAAAAAATCCACACAAACGGCAGCCACCACCAACACATCAGATACACAATCTCAAACACGGTTATAAACCCTTACAGCATTTTCCAATGTACAATCAATGCATTTCGTATATGTATTTTATAAAAACACGAGCGTATGTGTATACTTGTATTTGTATTATGTGATTTTGACTTAGTCAGGACTACATAGCTATAGGTACACTTAGAACACACATCGCCTTTAAAGTACACACGACACGACGACTGTAGATTTTGTATAGCAATATGTTTGTGATGTACATACATAACTGTACTACATTAAATTAGCTGCGTACATTATTGTTCTTCGGGATAACAAGAAGCTGCATTGGAATATGTGGACTTGCATACACAAATACAGCAATATAAAGATATAAGTATGGGACGTGTATAGAAAAGAGCAGAAAAAAGACAGAAGAGTGTTGTGAACACAACCGAAAAGAAGACTACGATGATTGTGCATATGAACGCGAGCCGAATGATAGTTAAATGATAATACAAGAGAGAATGAGTTTGGATGTGTATGGAGGTTTTAGGTGGTGGTATTGTGTAGTAGAGCTGTGCTATTGCTGTGTGCACACATCTACATGTGTTTGTTGTACGTATGTGTGTATTGCGTCCGTTTTATCTGCATGTAGAAAAATTTTATCGTCATAAAAGCCAGTGTGGAGATAATGGTGTTATAGATGAACAACGAGACCGGTATCTTAATTGCTTGCTCGTTGCTTATAAATGCTTGCTTTTATAAAAGGTATGTCATCTTCCTATGAGAGAAAAAATAAATGAGGCAACCCTATGCAACTACTACAGATTTTAGGTTTGAGCAAGACGCTTCGTGTAACTTAATGATTTAGAACAGAGCATTACCCGATATTTTTTCCTATTTAGTTGACAAAGCGATTAAACGAGTTTTCCAGGGCTCGGCTCAACTCACAGCAGTTGCTGCGCTTCGTTTCCACTTTACTCGCAGAACATTTATTTAGGTATTACATACAAACTTCCTTGCTGGCCTTACCTTCTTCTTATTCTTCTTCTGTGCTGTTCCATCACTTGGTAGCTGCTCCTCGTATGCAGACTGTGCTATGTGGCTCCTATACCAACTATCTTAGTCTCCATTCTCTTTACCTGTCACGTAGTTTTCTTAAATCTTCACTTTACGTACAACGTACGGCATACCATCTCATCTCTTTTGCATTTTGTGTCAAGTCCACTAGTATATAACAAACGACTGGATGCATTCATTGCTATTGCTACACATAACATAACACACTCAAGTGAACCTTCAACTTTAACCATCCTTATAACTAATAAATGCGTATAGGGTTTAATAGCTCCTTCCAAATATTACACAGGTATTCTGTAGTGCAGATGCATATTCTCATTTTACATCCTATATCCAGTTACCATCTGAACAACAAAGCAATTGCATTCAACAACAACATACATACAATACATACGCACATACACAAGTTTTAATTACAATTTTCCTCATTTTTTCATGCGGGGATGGTGGGACGCATAGTACAAGTAAATAAATGCATGTAGGTATCTGCCTATTAGATGTATGTGTCTGAACATGTTAGAATGTGGTAAGTAGATGATGAGAACGTGTATTTATCTGTGATTTAGCAATTTAGCCGTCTGCTGTGTGTAACTTAAGAAGCTATGTGTTTGTTTTATTTTATAAATATGTATGTACTAATAGAAAAATGTATAGAACGACAAAACCGGTGTTTACACTTTAAAAAATTGATTTGTACATTTCGTTGGGTTGTTTTATGAAGCCATCTATCACTTCTACTTGTTAAGGCTGGGATAATATGATGCATAATAAATATCTATCTGTGCATTCATCTAGTACTGGTTCAAGCATCAAGAAATGCAATGCTTTTGCTAATGAAATTTATGTCAGTGTTGAGTGTTATAGTATAGTATACATAGGTATGTACTAATAGTAAGCTTGTTGTATGAAAATCGATTGGGTTTGCTCTGCTTTACTCATGTTGCTAATGACATTCATTGGCATTGTGTTAATTAGCTCCATTAGACACTACACCCATTACTGACTTTGTTGTTGATAAGGAAACTGTGCACATCTACATAGAAAAGTGGCGATAATCTATTCTGGATTTAAAATTAAATTGCAATTTGTATAGTGTGTGGAAAGAAAGCGGAGTGAGTAATGGAATTGCCAACACCTGTTGTGTTTCTAGATAAGGAGTATGACGGTGTATGCGTTGTGTGTGTGAGAGAGTGTGGATGAACTAAAGTAGTTAAACGTCCACGGCAAGGTGACAATTCCAATTTCTCGAGAAGACTCAGTGAACATCAAGAAAGGACAGAAAGTGCGACTGCTGAGAAAATAAAATGATAAGAAAAGCAAGTTGCCTTGTAGAACACAACACATATTTGATTTTGAATAGGTTTCAGCTTTGATGGGCCGTGGTTTTATCACCTCGCATTTGTATTGGTTGAATGTTATGTGATGTTACGTTATGTCGATGCGCTGTAATGTAGGTGTCAGAGATAAGTCTACAGAATATACAAAGACACAAATGTGTACGGACTTCTATACCACTTATCTGTCTATATGTCTCTATCTACATGCATGTGCTACGTATCTCCAACCACAAACACTGCCTCACCTCACCTCTTTGCCCATGAATATAAATATAGCATTCACCTACAAGTCTCTGATACCTTCTCCATGTATCTGTGCAGGTACCTATATGAAGTATGAGTGGATGTGATTCAAGTGTCAATTCATATTTATTGTACTGAGTGCTGAGCATAGAACGTTCCATATAATAATGTGTGAGTGAATACAAATACTCCGTGCACAAATGTATAAAGCATGTACAAAGATATGCACAGGTATTGTATATATACACAACATACATTCATGTATGTATATGTAGTCGAATACACAGCAGAAAACTTTTCTTGCTCACTATGTGTACTTCACCGTACTTAGTTACGTAAACTGGGCTATAGGAATGAAAACTTAAACATAGACATACTAGAGATGAAAGGTTTTCACATGCATTTTATTCTGGTTTAGAGCTTAAGTTAGTCAGCTATAGTGTGTAATGTGCTAATGTAATGTAGAATGGATATATACAGGTGCAAGTGTGTAGTATAGACTGTTTATGTAGTTGGTTACGACTTGTTGCGAGTAGAGTCCAACTTAACATGAAGAGGTTGAATGCATTATTGAAGCAGGAGCATGGAGCAGGGTTGTAGGTATATAGTCGTATCGGTATCGTGTGTAGCAGCACGACCTGGACTGATGGCGGAGCAAGTTTACAGATTTCCTCTCGTTTCTCGCCCTTCTTCTTCTTCGTCTTTGCCTACATTTCTTTCTTATTCTTCACTTTGTGCGTATACAACGATGTACACACATAAGTACATACACACCATACATACATACACTACATGCAGGCTATTATATCCAGTACTTACGTAATACTTTAATTTATTAGTAAAACTTAAGCTACCTGCACACATTCTATTTTGTATTACACTGCACTGCTCCTATGCTTTGCTATGTGCAGTGTAATGTAAAGTATGTGGCATGGTGTGTGTATTAAGATAGTGTGGTGTGATGTGTTTACAAAGTAACCTTACTATAGTGAGTAAGCGGACGGACGTAGTTGTGATATCTGTGTAAAGAGGAAGAAAACTATCTTCAGGTGTATATTATCTCTAAGTAGAGCTAACTATGTTTAGTTACTCTGCGTTACGTTAAGTAAAGTTGCTATTAAGTAAGTAAATCAACAATGTAAAGCAGAATACAACAAACCATGGCTTCTCCGTGTCTACAGATATCCAATGTAACCAACTCTTGAGTACCTGCTCAATGCTCAACACTCGACCTGCTCAGCATGGGGTTCCATTCGTACTTTTCATCTCGCCAGCCTTTTCATCCCTCCTAATCCTCATGCCTCTTATTCGAACTTGTCTTTCCACCTTCCTACACCTTTACATTTCTTCTCCTTAAAACACACTACTGACTCTACCAATCCACATTTTCAATAAACTAACACTATAAGTTACCCAAAATTGAATTCCAATTTTAATTAAACTTTCTTCCTTTCATATAAAGAAATAAAAGCACTACTAAGTGTAGCACAATTGTTCATTAAATTTTTAGTCTGACAGTGCCTACAGAAATTTTGCCTCTATGTACTCAATTCAACAAATATGTATTTTAATGCAAAATTTTGTTTCGTTCCTGAATACTTTTCATACTAAAATCTGTTTACATACAAATTCATTATACAAATTGAAACTGTGAATACTGAAGTGCATACAAATCCATTGGGTTGGAAATGTCCACGAGGAAAAAAGTCTTGAGGAAAAGTAAAAGGTGAAATATGCAACTGGTGACAAAAGGTAGAGAAACCGCATGGGGTATTATTGATACACGGTCGTCATTGGGATGGTGTGGTGGTATGCGTATATAAGTTAACCACTTGCAGTCCATACTTATACAAGTAGAAAAGTGGAGGAGAGTGGAGCAAGACTTGACTTGCTTGACTCGAGTTATTTTTCCTAAGCTTTCTGTTGTGTTTTTACGTAAGTTCTCGAAGTGGAGTGAGTCGGACTAAGAACTACATACACGTACAATGTAGTTAAAGAAAGAGGCTTTTTGTTCTGCCGTATTCCGAGGCAAAGGCAAGTGAGACTCTGCTGGCATGGCACTATCCGTTCTTATCGTCAGTTGAATTCAGTCAGTCCGAGTCGAACGAACATTGAAGCTGGGAATGTAGTATGCAACACTATTGTACATAATACAAGTAAAAGTCAGACAGAGTCAAGAAAGAGCGTTCTACACGATGGCTGAGGCCAGGCTGATGAGAGAGATTCGAGAAATGTTGTTGGCCGTATTCATTGCTGGTAGTAGACTTAGAGCAAAAGAGTGAGTCGGAGGTATTGCAGTGGTGGTGGTGTGGTGGTAGTAGTAGTAGTACATAGTAGTAGCCTTGATATGGTGTACTTATTGCAGTATACGTAGGATTTGGTTTAGGAAGAGTTGGGAGCTAAGGCAATGAGAGTAAGAGAGTGAGAATATTGTATGGGGTTGTAGTAGCATGGTAGAAGTAGTAGAATCCGAGTATGAGGGTTTAGAGTTTCGAGCTCTACTATCCATACTGGTAGAAAAGTGGACTGGACTGAAGTGCTATGGTGGATAGAGCTATGGTTTAGTATAGGAGGAATAATACAGCCATGCAGCTAAAGCTCAAGCTAGTCGAATACATTTTTTCAAGCATCCCAAATATTTAACCTCATTGTTTCCCAGAGGCGATTCGCCATTTAGATATCATTGACTGACTCCTAGTCTGACTTTCTTTATTAGCTTCATAAGCCTTCTGACTGAATTATGAATTTTCATTTGAGTGAACTATTTTAATGAGCTACTCACATTGTTTAAGGACTACGTGATTCTCCGTAAAACTTTTGCCACTCTGCAAAGACAATAAAGTGTTGTTTTGTATTGCAGTGGTCGGTATTGGCATATTATTACTAAAGTCCGATGAGTCGATGAGTGAGAATGTGTTTCACTGCTGCTCCTCTGGTGCGGCAGCAACAAATACACATAAGGCGAAATGCAAGTGGTTCAGTCAGATGGGTTTCTTTTCTGTGCAGCTTGCTCAGCCTTTTTGTTCTGTAGGGTTGTATGTAGTGGTAGTCGTAGTAAAGGTATAGAATGTATATAGAGAGTCGGGGTATTAGCAGTGGTAGTGGTCGTTGAAATATGTAGTTCCTCTGAACGTTTGTTGTTGTTGAACATTGTTGGGTGCACACACAGTGTGCAATAAGTGCAAATTTACATGTTATCAAATTATTCATTTATTTATTAATATGTACGCAATGTTATGTAACGTACGATGTGCTGTCGATTTGCAAAACTGGCTGAGTTGCCAAAACTCTTTTGTTTGCACCATCCCTACTTGCCTGTGTAGGGATGGTATAGATGTGTATGTATGTACTACATACTACTGAAAGGAGCTTGGAGTCTGATACAATTTTTACAATGGACTGTTGTAATCCTTTAAACTTATTTACTACCTATCTTAGTTTATTATATATGAGTGCCCACTGACCAGTACACTTTTCGTAGACGTTTGTAGTAAGCAAACTATTTTTCTTGAGCATTTTTGCGGACTTGCATTGGCAAGTTGCTGCATTTGCATGTAAGATATGACTTTAATTATATGCCCTGTCGTTCACTCTCTTTAATACTGCTACATATCCTTCCCTTATAATATTGGGATTAGCCTACGCTCTGGCTGAGTATTGATAAACGAGGGCAACTAATAATAATAATATTATTACCATCATCTAGAAAATAAATATTCTCGTAGTTAATGTGTACAGATTTTTATAATCCGTCTCTACAAGACTACAAGACAAGGGCTACTACTCAAAAAGGATGGGAAGATTAAAACCAAAGTGTGAGAGAAGAAAAGAAAAACAGCATTCACAGACTGGAATATGTTGCTAAGCTGCAGCTTAGTATTAGTTACTTAAAGTAGGATTAGCCAAATGTCATTCGGTTGCCAACAGACTCTCTAAATCTCTTTTTTATGCAGCAGAAATTTTAAATTTCGGTGAATCCTTGCCAGTACAACTTTTATAATATGCCCTGGCATATTGTGACCTGATCTGTAGATATGCAAGCTCATTGTAACACCTTCAGAAACACAACAAGTGCATAAATTGTACATGTGCTTAACAACCCAAGTAGAACAGAATGTACAGAAATTTCTCCTGCTCACAGTTATACATTAATACATACATACCTAATACAAGTGTGTGTGTGTGTGTGTATGTGTGTGTGTAGAAAATGGAAATTGTGACTTCATGATCGAGGTGAGCTGAAAAGCGGTAGACAGAGCGGAGGCCCAGGCTTGCTAATTGTCCGGCATTTATACACGCAGAGGGAAAGAAAGGTAGTCTGTGTGTCTAGCATTAGCTGATAATAATATATACACGTATGTAATAATATATGCGTGTATTTACTCGGAATAAATTTTTCTCTCAAATCGCTGCAACATGCAGGGAGAGACGGATGTTGTGGAAAAATACGGTAGAAATGCAAAGGACGAGTTGAAAAATAAATATAAATTGCGTGACAAATAAACAAGGCCATTAACTACTAAGACTGATATGAAATGTTGTGTTTGGACGATGAGATACAGATATTATGTCTGTGTAGTGTAGTGTACGAGTCCATCCATCCATTTCACTAGACTTGACTTAATTACCCCGTCAGAGAGTAAGTACTGACTCAAACTGTGACTGCATTCATTCGCGGTATTCGCTTTTGTAATAGTAAACTGAGTGAACTGTTTAGCTGCTGCTGTTGCTGCTGCTGCTGTTGCAAACCCAAGTTCACCATCTCACTCTGCAAGAAATAAGGATACCATGAAACATGAAAATCGTGTAAAAAATCTAGATAGGACTCACTCACTCATGCTCAACAACATGTAGTTCGGTCACAAAAAGGAGGAAAACTTGTTTATGGAAATCACACAATGAACCCAAATAAGCAAAGACAAGTGAGATGTACATCGGCTAGAAAATGTGTATTGTTAGTAGAACAGTCCATGGCTGAGAGTCCAATGTGATATCACTATACTTCGGAAAAGCAGGCTCCGAAAACTTGAATTCAGGCAGGCAAAAAGGCACTAAAAATCGCCCAAAGAGCCACTTAAATAGGCACTTAAAATCGTTCATATGGGGGCTTAAATTGCACTAATAAATTCTTCGAAAATAAACCAACCTTCATTTATGTATAAATAATTAATTATTTGAATACGTAAATCACATTAAACTAAGTTTACCACCCAAGTTTAATTAAGTAATTGAATTTTTGCCACAAAATTAAAAGCTACATTTCACAACAATTGAATAATGGCTTTGGTTTTTATGTATATAAGCCGTCTCAACCCCTGTCATCAAATCAAATGCGCGCAGGGCCAAAAATAATTTTACCGATATAAACAAAATTTCTTATACTAAATGTTTACAGAACGCTCTGCAAGGTTGTAATGGGAAGTTTTCATCCAAGGTTTTTCCCTTAGGGTGAATACTTGGACTGTCATTTTTGGTTAATTGTTTCGAGGTAATCAAATGGGGTTTTGAATATGTATTTTTGTCCATTCTTCCAACGATTACACATGTACGATGTAGTGACCGTCCGCGTCTGTCGTTTCATCGCATGTAATTTGTTTGGAAACAAAGACAATTCACGTCAGGCATATAAAACTGGCACAACTGCTCCAAGGATATCATAGCGTTATTTGTCCAAATATGCACCGTTTCAACATAATGTATAATTTTCTTCTTAACAATTGAGGTAAAACATAAAACTAAACAACTAATATATCATTTACGTTTCAATTTTTACCACTGAATGGTATGAAAAATAGGCATTATTACAGCCAAAACGGTCAAAATATGCAATAAAAACTAAAAATGGCCAAATAGGCACTAAAAACCAAAAATAGACAAATAGGCATTTATAGGCACAATAGGATTTTGTATATAAGCTTCTTATCACATGAAACGTCTAAATACGGAGTGTGCCTATCGTAGGATAAAGAGAGCCGGATAGGCTTTTGCCTGCTTTTCCGAACTATGGATATCACACTCTCCTACTCCTTCTAATACACTACTACACATTATACGAGCTCTACACTCTTTTTACTCCTTACATTATAAAATACAAACTACCTCCACATTATTGTTGCGTATAGCGCACCAACCACCACACCACTGCAGCAAGTGCGGATATTACACTGGAAGCATCATTTATTTTGACTATGTGATGTGTGTACACGAGATAAACACTTTTCTCTAATAACTACACGAGTAAAATAGCAACTTTATTGTACACAGAATATTATAATGAAAATATTTGGATACCCACGCACCCTCAAGATAAGATACCACTGTCTGCACTCTCCTATCCGCACAACTCACTCATTTTCACATTATTTCGTATCTTGAGAGTGTCGAGTGAAACAGTATCATCATGATAGTGTAATAAATAATTCTACGATCTCTACAAACCCTGCCATCCTCATTTCTCAAGAGAACAGAAACACAACGGCACATTTTGTAAATCAGTTAAGATGAAACAAAAGAACACAAGGCAGAATGCATGCTACTAAAGTAATGGCATAATGATGTGACTCTCAATACAGTGCATTTTGTACATACAATGTGTATAATGCATACATATGTATACAGATACACACAGCATAATGATATTATTCTTTTATTCTATTCTACTATGAGCATTCAAATGATCGTTCGGTTAGTTGCAACGGTGATGTGATGTTTTTTTCAGTATGTGAGTTGAAATGCAAAAATATAGCAGGTAAGACTCACATAATTCAATGAAATATGTTATTAATGTTAAAAATTAGCAGGAGATTCTGTTTTTGTTTGGCTCGGAGCTATAGTTAAGAAATACCATGTCGAAAAAATGAACGTTGGGAGATAATTGGCAATTATTATCAAGTAGCAAGCACATTAATGTTTATAATATAAGTTTAAGCGGGATAATCAGGATTATTATTTAGAGTGAAACAAATAGGGATGTCGGGAAGCACTACTGAAGGCGTGTGGATCACGCAATCATGCAATGTAATCATGCAATGTAAGAAGAATCATAATATTATACACTCATTTAACAAACATACTCTTCTCGTCATATTGTACCTGTGTAATGATAAATAATAAAGGCAGTAATAATATGAGAAAAATAGCTGAGAGTAAGTGAGAAAGGGAATCTATTATGGAGCGTGAAGCCAAGAGGTCAATAAATAAGAGTGACAGGGTGCTGAAGAGTTTTTGGCGTGCCTTTGGGGCACACTCAGTGTTCATCTCATGGAAAAGTCTTTTAAAATAAAAACACAAATAGCCGCTATACTTCTCTACAGTCAATCCTTACATCATCTGGAAATTCTATAAGAAGCCTCTCCAACAACCGTTTCCTATTAAATTAAATAATTAAATTAACCATTTACAAACATTACACACGCACATAGTATTCCTTTACGTATTACTATACAATGTATGTATATTGCTACTTCATTAATATCATACAATTCTACGTTTCAACACTATCATCTTGTATGTACATATTCTGCTGAAACGTCTGCAGAAATTGCTAAATTTCTTCCTTACAGCTTCTTATTGCCGAGAAAATTTTACTACAAACAATACCACAGCTACTAATTTATTTACAGCATTAAATATTTTCAGTAGGCACATTGAAGAAATTTTTTGGCCTTCATACATCGAAATCTTACCTTGAACTTTTATACTCTCTCTATGATGTAAGAATTTCGAAGCTACGTATAGGCAATCTTTTGACACTTACATCAGTCACATACTTGACACAAAATGCTTGATGAACTGAAATGAATTTTAATTCAATTGCATTGGTCAGCAAAAAATTCCTGTGCCTATTGAGATTAATTTGTTGGATAATTGATTTCCCACCTTCGATACTTTGTCGCAATAAACCACAGTAATTAACGTTGCTAGCTAATTTCTACACATACTGTAACATATTCCATGCATTTACATATTTTCTTTATACAATTGAAAAGATGAGTCGTGTAATATTTGTAATAATATATAGAAGTGTGTATGTATATTGGCTGTATATTAGAAAATGTGTATGTAAGGAAAAATGAAAATTAAATGGAAAGGGAAGAACACATGTAGGTATTTGCAATGGTTGGTCTAGCGCAGCGTCTCGTTTCATTTCATTGTACATTGAGTTACACACTAAGGTTGATGGCTGATGGTTCATAAATATAGCCAAGTCACATTCATGAAATAAACTGAAGCAAACTAAAGGTTTCTTTCTGTGAGACTGGATACATTCTCCCGTGTGTTTCTCTGGTTTCACATTACAGAATTGTAGTTAGTTGTTGGTTGTTAGCGAACATTAGGTTCAGGGTATATATGTAGTAGGTAGTATATAAAATCCTGTGTGTGTCTACGAGTGAGGATATTAAGGGATGGCTAAACTTGTTCGTATCATATCGTAATCATGTATTCAGTTAGATTCACAGTGTAAGGTAACAATGTACTAATGGGGTGTTGGGCTATAACATTATCATATATAATGCTTATACCCGTATTATTAATAGCAAAACAGTAACAGGGAGAGACAAGACATACATACGTGCTATTATAGCAGTAGTGGTAGTAGTAGGTAGTAAGTTGTGAAGGGAATACGTGTGGATGGATATGTAGAGACGCAGTCCGGAGGAACTTCGGAGGATGAGTTAGCTACCACAAGTTAAGAACATACTGACAATGAGCATGTAGTTGCTTTACCTATACAAGACTTCCAGCATACCACATTCAACAACATTACATAAATACTACATGCTCATACAATGTCTACCCTAAGCATCCACTGCAATGAAGGTGAGGGGTCGAATAATCTTATTATGAGGGCATGATGCTCCTTAGAAAAAACTTCTTAAAAATGTTATGAGCTAACATCTTTCCTGTGATGTTACCTCACATTTTTTATTCTTCATTTTCTCCATCCCAACCAACGGTCCTCCTGGATCTTTAAATGAGCCTCTTCATTGAGACATTCCTTTTCCTGTGTGTGATCTCCTCCAAAGTCTCTTTCTTCAAGTCTCTTTCTTCAAGTCTCCATCGGACAACGCAACGATGTGGACAACACACGTTTGTACAATGTGTAGTCATTTTATAGCCAACTCACAAGAAGGCAGTAGGGACCCATACCCTTCCCAAGCATTCAATACACATTTCAAAAATCCTAAAAATTCAACGCATTCTAATCCTATAATATTATCCTTGCTAGTAATAATCAGAGATATTTGTCCTATGTATAATGGTTCATGCATTCACAGAATAACTTACAAGTACTTGTTAATATTTGATCATCGTAGCTTTCATTGTAGCATTGTAATTTCCCTTTATTGTTAACGACGTAGATACACATACTGTAATTATTTTTAATCTGCTGAAATGGATTACTGTTGCAATTATATTATTTTACGTCTTATTGTTTTATTGACATGCATAATATTGTCACGGGCAATAATATTATGCATTATCTTGTCACTTTTCAATTTAATAGACTTTCATTGAATGCATTTATTTGATATTATGTAGGCTTAGCAACTTAAATTTTCTACTTTATTATGTAAAATAATAAATTGTGATAATGGTAACTACATAGATAGATTTTTGAGCGTTACCTTAAGCAGAAACAAATTATTGTATAGAATAAAAAAAAATTGGACATTTTAAGAAAGTTTTCCCATTAGAAAATACCTGGCAGGGGAATTTGTAATTATTTTATACCGTATGTGTAGATGTCTTTAGTGAATGACGTTTTTTGAAAATTAATTTCTCTTAGTCAAGGATTTGAACATTAGTTCCCACTTGAAAGCTACAGGTTAATATCTATCCATATAAGTAGGATTTTTAGTAATAAGATAATCGTGATTGCTGCTTGATAGATTTGATGTGACCATATAAAATTCAAAATTTTTAATGATTATATTATTATTATATCATCCTCACACAAAATATCCTTTTACCTTTAGCAAACTTTAGAGTGTGTAATAATATTATAGCTGACTTATGTTAGACTTAAGACGCTTATAAAATTATGCATAAAGAATTTGTTGTGTGAAAGAGTGTTACGGACTGAAAGACAAGTGGTTTTTCGGTGGTACATTTTGAAGTCAAGTCAATTCACAATTTTTATATTAACAAGACAAGATGAGATGGAGCATGCTGAGTGCTCACTATGAGTGGACATAGAGACGAGTAGGTAATAGCCAGACTGAAATTTTTCATGCCTTCCACTTCCACTATACAATCCAAGGATCAGATGCAAAACACAATGGATATTTGAATCAAGAAATCAAACAAATGATATATACCTACGTACTACTACAACTATGAATTGAAGGATGAAGCAGAGATTGGAAAGAATTCAATTCCAACATTATCCTCCTATTTACATAGAAAGACACCGATAGTCAAGACACGGACATCACAACAGCCATTCTATGACTCTCTCTCGGTATATTAAATGAAATGAGCAAGAGGCACGGCTAATATAAAATACTTATCGTTGGCTTGCTTTTATGCATTGTGTTCAGTTTTTCATTGTGATAGCCATCATTCTTATATAATATTATTTTCTATCCGGTTAAGTCTTTCATACTGTTAGTTGTCCATTACCTTGGGTTTGCTGCGATATTAAAGTAGCTCTATGCACCACACACTCTACAACTCACACACGGCACACCGGTACAATGCATATCGTTCTCTCCTACTTGAGAGTATGTAGTAATAGCTAATGGAAGTATAGATATTACAGTGTGCTGCATACTTGAGTGCATGGACATGAATATTATTGCGTAGTGTAATATTTTATACAGACAGTTGTTCTTTTTAGTAGTATGTTGTATGTACGTGTATGCTATGACTAAGTACAGTAGAGCTGCAACAGGATATAAAGTGCAGGAGAAGAGATGATATATCTAATACGTTGATCATCAAAACATTTTAAACTAAGTCCAACTGATTGTGAGTCAAGTGCACAGCTGCATACATCAATCCAATATTCTTCTCACATTTAAATGATGTGTAGTTTCTTTGCAGGATAAGTTATGTCATGTCATGTCAGATTCAACTTCCTTTTCTCAAAAGCCACACAGCAAAAATTACATTTATTTAATACCAATGATTTCTGAGAATGATTTCTTTCTATGCTAGAAGGTGATACTCATGTGAAAATATTTATGGTATCGGGTGCAACAATGATTTCCCACTCAACAGATTCTGTTGATTGAACTTCATCGAGAACATTTTAACACTTCCAACATATTTTATACACAGAGACTCTCCGAGACAGCACCAACAGTTACGTTACTCGCAAGCTCTGCGCAAACTGGTTTGCCACTAAGAATGCAGGTTAAGGTTAGCGTAAAATTAAATACTAATTTATCACCTATGATAATAAACTACTATTATCAAATAACAAAGTAATCACTGATCTTATCCAAAGAAAAACAATAATCTGACCGCATCCTACACTGTCAAATACTCACGTACACAAAGTCAAGGTATGCGCTATAGATTCCCGAGTCCTTTGATTTATAAGAATGACTCGGAATTCTTGTGCTGCTTTAAAAATTCTCGCAATCAAATTCCACAATTGCTGCCCTTTTTTGACAATATATATTGCACCACTCACTTCAAGCATTAATAGTCGAGATCCGATAGTCGAGAGAGATAATAAATAAAACAAGCAAATACTAAGGATTCCCTCTACCGCTAGCTATGCAACAGTCTCAGCAAATCAAGAAATTGGAGCAACAAACACACGGCAATGCCCAGTGTACGTAGAAATTTCTTTACTTGATTTACAACATTTTATATCGAACTACATACGCGTTGTAATATAAAAAAGGCTCCTTCAGTTCACAAGTTTCTTCAGCTTTTACGAAACGCCAGTTTTGGATATAACGCGCAAATGTGAAAAATTTTCTGTAATATTTTGTTACATTATTCAATTCTCAAACCCACAAAATCATGTTATACCTTGTACAATGCCTAACCGAGATTGAATATTCAGCATTATGTATTATTATAATTACATCTTGCATTTTTTCTTCTATATAATCACCTTTCAGGGTTCTGTGTGGGCACAACTGCTGTTGCTTGTCAGATATTTGAGTTGACAAGCGCTTCTGGCGTACTATTGTGAAATTTCTACTATATAGTTTGCAGATCACCCTGCCAACAACAAATGTTAGTACATTTCTGCATTTATTTTAAGGGTTTTTATAACTCTGGAATTCTTTAGCAAAGGGAAACTTGATTTAGCTATGCATACTTTAATGTTTTATCTGACTTTACAATGATGCATACAATAATAGAAGTTGTCCTTAATGAACACTGGTTTTTCATTCTGAGCTTACTCCATAATATTGCCATACAACTCACCTCACAATCGCTATTTTGCTAGTCCCTTGTAAACTAGTTGCATACATGTTGAAATCGTTAATCATTGATTTTTATTGCAATTTTATTCTCTTTTTACTAATCTAACGTCTTCAACAAAAAAAATCTTTATCTCTACTTATATATGTGCATACGTAGCATATTATACAGAATCAGTTATGCATTTTCATTAATTACCACACTTATTATAAGCAGCTGTATTTATGTATTAAAAATTAATTGTTAGAGCCACGCTTTTTAAATAATGGCAGTGTGCATTTAGTTACTTGTTTCAAAAAAATTATAACAAAACTATCGGCAATCATTTCAAAAAGTTTAAAGTTACACAATCGCCAAGTCTAAATAATGTTATTGGTATGACAGGTAGACAACCAGATAATTCTAATAGTAAAAAACTTTTTTTTGTAAATTACGTTTTAGTGGTCAGAGTAAATAATATTCGAGGTTTGTGACATGCCAGTGCAGTAAAATGTCATAAAAAGCATGAGGTCGGCTCGGCTCAGAAAAGTTTAGGTAAGAAAGGTTTGTGTATATAGGTATCTCATTTGTAGCTCATAACGTGAACAAAAACTGAATTTTTATTGTGTACCTATATAAACTCACATACTGGTGTTTGGTGTAAGCGCTGGACTCCAATAGTAACTCAGTTAGGAACCCTTTCTCTGAGAGTCCATAATACAAATGCCATACGAAAACAAATGGTGAGTTGCTCTTGAACAATCTGTACTAAGGCTTATTAAAGAAAACAATGTTATTATATATACTTAAATCATGAAAAATGTCAAGTTAACCAAAGCAAGTAAGAAGCTCAACAAAGGTTTTCACATGAGTATATTGCACTCGTACATTTTGCATTTTATTACAAGTAAATATATTTAAAAAAGAAATTTCAAGATGCTGGATAATATATGGAGTAGGTACAGCATCAGTCTGAACTGAAAGAAATAGGTAGCTTACAAAAAGTCACCTCCCAGTATATCAAATTTTTTATTATAGCAACTTACCCATGAAAACCATAGGAGTTCTACATAGGTGCATGGTGGTTTAGAGTTAGAATCAGTCAGTTCGGTATTTCAGTAAAGTTAAATACTTAGACAAACAAAAACAAGCAAATACATTATGACAAAGGAGTCAGGTAACTTCACAGGATTTTCTTTTGAGACCAATATAACACTTTGTGTCCTTTGTGTCATATCTTCTTCAAACATTTTCGGGGCTTACGCATGGCGTCATAGTAAAATGCATTATTATTACAAACCTACATTATACCACAACCTTTCTCTAATCTCTTTCAATATTTCTGAATTGAATTAAATTTATTGATAGCGAGAACAAAATTACGCATATGATACTTGACATTACAATTATTTACAATTTATGATCTTTGTTTTTTATTTGTTCATGTAATTTTTCATGTATTTGCCTATTTAAAAAATCGATACTATACATTGCATAAATAGCCGACTTTTTTATTGGGAATGGGCCGATATTTGAATACGGATACACGAGTATTGAATAAATATTACCAATCTTTTTTTGTCTTAATATTTTTCTGTAAATTTGAAACACGAATGAAGTCTTGTCCCCGAAGAAGACCATTCAAAGTGCTGAAGTTATATTCGGAGCAATCCGAGCAATTCCGAGCAATCAACCACACGGATGTCAGCTTTTTGAATATTCACTTTCAATATATTTTTAATTAAAAGAAAAACGTTGTAATATAGTGTACTTAATTATCATAAGCTTCTGTGTGTGAGTGTAAATTGTATACATTTATTTTTCTCAGATAGACCCGTCAAAATAACAGGAAATTCCTCTCAAACTAATAGATCACGTAGTCAGGATGAATTGCTTTAGTCCTTGAAGCGAGTGACATTAATCTTGAATTTGAAAGTTAGTAAGTAGATTTTGTCAAATTCTCATTTTGAACACAGTATAATATCGTTTGTAGGAATTAACAATTATAACGTATTTCATATTCATATATGCTTATATAAAAATCGAACTACTTAATTCATAGGCATTATTTTTAACTAAACAAATTAGATTAGTTAAAAAAATTATTGTTACTAGGCCTAATTATTAAAGCTTCTTTTATATTATCTAAGATAGATACCTACATGATATGTCAACGGAAAAAACTCAGTAAGCTTAAGGTAATGTTAAAAGATATGAAAGCAATTAAGTATTTGGAAGTGCAATGTAAACGAACAATAAGCACTTGGCCTGTATTGAGTATATTGACTGAAATCGATTTTTACAACTATGCTATCTGTAGAAAATATTTTGTCTGTGTTGCACAGTCTTAGAACAAGATAGCATTGGGCATTGATGGTAAGGTAGAAACCTTTCCAGGTAGGTGTCTTGAACGTTTAGAAAATGATCGGAGCAGGATTTACAATTTACGTTTGCACCTCAAACTGCGTTCTCGTCTCTGCTACTAAATTCTAATGTGATTTATGACGCACTGCACTTAAAATGATTGTTGGGAAATCTTTATTGAGTCTTGTTGCGCTGAAGGCCATGATACTTACAAATACGTTTCATTTAACTGACTGTAGAGATGTAGCTCTGCTCAAATGAAAATGAATAATATAACTTCTGTTTGGAAAACAAAGGTGTTGTTGTCAAATATCGTGAGAACTTTGATTTCGACATGCCAAGCCAAGAAAATCACAGCTCAATAAGAGCACAATACAAAATGCTATTTTCTAAATCACAACAAAAATGCTGCTGTATTGAACAGCAAACAGGAGGAATTTACAACAGGTCAATCCTCATTAGAAGGCATTTTAATTAATGTGAACATAATATAATACCAATACTAAGCATGGTCGTTTAGGCCTGTTATCCAAGTAGATAATGCCCAGAGGTCAACCAAGTCTCAACAAGTCAAGTGGAAATAATGGAAATGGTAATGGTGCCTACTACAACAATACCTCGTCCCTTATCTTTCCTTTATACCAATTCCCCTATACCTACCAAGGTAGTTAACCCAAACCCACACTGATTTTACTATAACCCGACTTTTACTATAATTCTTCTTTTAACATAGCTCTGCTTAACTTCACACTATTACTTCCACTAATACTATTACACAGGACGAGTTAACGTGCCGATTACTTATGTCTCTTAAATAACAGCCCAAACTTATATAGCTATCATACCACCTTTTATACATACATATCTAAATGGGCCTACTTTTAACTTGTACGTTTGTGCGTACTAACATTAAGAGTATAAATGCTTGCGCATTACGGCATTACTATAAAGCTACAATAATGCAATGCTTGAGTACTGTATTCACAATTCGTCTATCCCTTGTTGTAATGTAAATTGTAATGAGTTCTCTCAGTGTACTCATAGACATAGTGGATATACATAGGAAAACACAGGATTACTTAATTATTTTTGTTTATATATTTGCCGCTGGTATTGTACTATTATTGTAATAATAATACAGTAGGTATCACCGCTGATTAGTGTCGTCATTGGTTTTATTTCTAGTTTGGTCGCCAGATAAGTAATTACCGCAGTTTACTTAAATGTGCGTTCCTAGTACCTGTACTTGTTCCGATTCACAACAGGTTGACTTTTCAAAGGAAACCGTACAGCTTTCATGATTAGACTAATTTAGCAATTTAAACTAATCGTGTATTTAAATTCATCAAATTAAGCTTCTCCAACTACATAGCTACTCACATTATAATTGATTAAGGACCTCGCGTAGACACTCATTGTAAATATTTACAAGCAAAACGTTTCATGGAATATTTCAAATAAAATTCAGAAAGTGGCTAAGTTAAATTAGAATTGCACTTACAAAGCCAAGTTGTAGACAGAGTATGTGTTGACGAAAAGTTAGAAAAGGGTTTCGTATACATTTTGTATATATTCTTATAAATAGTAGGTACTCATGGTTGAATACACGAACTTAGATAGACAAAGTGTATGGCATGATAAGAAAGAGCTGGATACATGCATAAAAATAGATTGTGTGGCTCATGAAGGCGATAATGATATGATGGGATGAGACGATGAGAGCGTGCTGGTTGTAAAGTAAAGTGGTTTAAATTGGAAGATCTCTATGTGGACACATGTATTATATTCTTGGAGAATAATATTTAATATTATATACAGCGAGTGTTCGTAATACACTGGAGATGTGTTCAAGTTTAAGACAGGGGTATAATAATATAGGGAGCCCGGCAGCTTTGTGGCTTTATGTGTGGTATAGTGTCCTTGTATGTATTGTTTCTAACTCTCTGCTCCATTCTGGACTTACGACGTGTACTACAAGTGGTAAAAAACTTATCTCACATAATTTTCTTTATATGGAGAGAAATGAAGACGGAGATGAGAATAGAGTAGGCACACAACTCATTTTCTTTATAGTTACATGGACATACAGACAATATTCACACAACCCACTGTAATAAAATTCTTTGGAATACCTAGTTTATTTTATACCAAGTAATTATACACCGTTAGCTTAAGACAGAATTTTTCCACTGAAAAAGCACTTGCTTACATTTAGATTAAACATTTTTTAATTCAATTTTCAATAAAAATGAAAACAGTATAACATATTGGTGAATGCATTACTAAATGAATTAACTGAAAATTTAAACTAAATCCAATGATTTTTATTGATGCAGGGGACATACGTACATTAAGAATAGGTATATAATTTGTTTATAATTGAAGCAAGAATAGAACATTTCATGTAAACATGAAGAAAGGAAGAAAGATTGCGAAAAACTGAAAATTTGTGAGAAATGAGTATTAAATGTTAAGCGGAATATGGATTTGAATGCCACCCATGCATTGCTAACAATGAAAGGTTAGTACGTTAGAATGTATAAATGGATATAAGTGATAATGGTAGTGCTAATGGTTGTTAGTGGATGTATGTATAAATAGTTGCGCAGGATGGATGTAATATTTAAGGAATAATGGACGGAGTGTTGTAGGCGAGGTGGGTCCGGGGCTGGTTGGTAAATGGACACATTGAGCTGTCAATCAAGATTCATCATTAGAGATGATGTGATGTGAGGGAAGAGAAAGAGATGCAATACGAAGTGACGTATTACTACACGGAGTTAACTAGTAGCTGGTAGACGGCAGAGGGCCAATCAGGCAAACACACAGCACAGGCTTGCTGAACGTCTTCTGAGAGCCAACCCAACTAATAGACTCTTATATTGCGTGCGTGGAAGAGTACTGGACAAAATGTTGGCACTTGATTATGCTGCATTATTTTCGGAGACTCTACTCTATAATTTGGAAACTACTTTTCAATTCTTCACTCCTTCAGCTTGCCAATCAACAACTTCCTACTACGATATGATTCTTATCACTCCACCATTGGCAGGTTAGGTCACTTACATTATTACACAGCATTACACACAGCATCTCATCCCAAATAGTAAACATCCACTTCTCAGATGGACTTGTCGGCTCCATATGCCTGCATGCCTCTTTCTAATCATCACACTCACTCAATCACTTCTTCTTCTTCTTCTTACGTGTACTCACTCCACTCTCCTCCACTAACAACACACTCGATAATATTACATTACCTATAATATCCTTCTCCGCCTTGTATTATTATGTTTACAATTATCTCCGTACTATTACCTTCGTTTATAATCTAATATATATGTAATCCAAGAGGACATTAGCATACAATTGCATTGCAATTCGCAGCTGTACCTACCACACACACAAGTACTGCTGATGATTTCCATCCACCAAGCCCTGAGTCAATAAAATTACTTAGTTCAATTATGTACATAGTCAATGAGTTTAATAACATGCGTTTATTACACCTTTCTTATTCAATATTCGCACAATTACCTCTTTCTTTTTTCATCCATTAGATCATTACGGCAATAAATTTCTTTGCCTTGCTCGAGATAATCAAATCTTTTTTCAAATCAAATACAATAAGCTTTTTATAGTAATTGTCTATAAAATTAATGGCTTCGATAGCATCGTATTATGATGTGGTAATGTCTTAGTAGTATAATCTAAGTTAGATATTTTATACATTGATAGTACGCATTCATCGTGCATGTATAGCTCGGCAATAAATAAGAATACAAATGCAGATGAGAAAAAACATGTACAATTAATATTTCCTTTGGCCTCCAACAGTTTAAGAGGACAAAGGCACTCAGCATAGCATCAGTCCGAAGAATTGTGTTTTCTTTTAAATTTTGTGAAACGTCTGCATATATTTATGCATGTGTAATTTATTTACTTACTGTCAGAAAATTTAAAATATTTACTTAAATATGGTCATTCAGTTTTGTAATACATAATATTCTATATGGTTAGAATGCTCTCATTTATTTATTAAAAAAAGAACCTATTGCATTTTCAAATAAAATACACTACATCGAAACCATGCTCTTAGTTAGTGTGGTAAAAACCTTTGAGAAAAATTGATATTATGGGGATACTACATACATGGACTTGTAACATATTATATTGTACTGCATCCTTACATTGTACATCATTTAAGTGTTGTTTGGGTGAAAAGACTGAATAGTGTGCTATATAATGATGAACAATAGCAATATTTCAAAAGAGCAATCCAAGTGGAAATGTTTAGAAATGGACAAGGAAGAGGAACTTATGGATGGATTTGGTGGTTTGTATGGTATGTTTTGTTGTGAACTATTGGAGCCACGTAACACATCTCAACCCTCTATTATATGTACCATTCATTTTTTTAAAAATTCATATTGATGTGTCTTTTCACTCTGCTTACTGCGTAACATCGCCCATCTTGAATGCTATGGTATTTACTGTGCAATATTATTTTAAAAATGCATTGAAAAAATATGAATAATTTCCGTTCACATATAGTAGGCTATAAGGTTGAGAGCCGAATCCCAAAAATATTGCTAAGGACCATACTGGCCCTTTTTATGTCTGCATGAGAAAAGGCCTTCCGTTCTTATATAATCTCTTTCAATATCAATAGGTGTATAGGCAATAATAGTATTGTTATTGAGGCTGGGTAGAAATTTCATTACAGCTGGGGCTTTCTGAAATTGTGAAGTGTTTTGTACTTGGAGGATGAATGTTGGTGGAACGGATACACTCAGGTATAAAACTCACTGTGCTCCCGGATGTAAAGCTATATGTTGTAAATTAGAAGCAAGGAACAGTATATATTCCTACACAGCCTATTGACACTATACACTCTGGTTTCCTTAACTGGAGTAGTTATACCTAACTAATGTATTGAGCTGTTGGTTGGATTTGGAAGGAAGATTTAGAAGCGGTTGGTAATAAATTGAGAGGTAGAGAGCGATGAGGCAAAAGGACCGAAATTTGTGTGGAGTCGATTAATCAATGTTGCCATTTGACACGGTGGTCTGTCTTCCTATGGACTTCTTGACAGAAAAAGGCCGATCCTTCTCAGACGCTAATTTCTGCAGATTGAAATAAATTTGCTCCCTGTTCACAATTGAAGAGTTGAGTATTTTAGGAGCACTTTAAGCACAGCAAGAGAGCGAAAGATATTTAAAAGGGCATAAATTTTAATATTTTTCGAGACAGATTTTACTACAGTAGCAGTTTTTCTGTCTGGAGGATTTTATATTCCTTAGTGTGGTTTTCATTGCTCGTTTGTCGGCTCTGAGAATTGAATTATCTATACACATTATGATCGCAAGCCTTAAAAAATCAATGGGTCTTGTATGAGCTTTTATTATTGTATTATAATGCTGTAGCCATTATTTACTGCCGAACTATAACACGGTGGAATTTGTCTGGTTTTAAAGTAAAAGAAAGACGGAAACTAATCATAATTACGTCCTAAAGGTGTTCGATTGCTTTTATGTGAAAACAGATACCTAAACATAGTAAGTATGCATCGCCACAACTATAAACCAGCTTAATGGATGTAACTATTACAAGTAGACGTACGCACAGCAATATAAAGAAGGATTGAATTTTAACACACTGAAATGTTATATGGCTACTTGGTAACCAATATCCTATGTAGATGTTTGCTACCATGTACTTCGACAATACACAAGCCGTGAACAAGTAAACGAGTAAAGAATGAGAAAGGCATATAGGTATGGTATATACCAATACCATGTAGTAAATAAGTAGCATTATCAAACTACACATACAATATGTATTTCTATAAGTACAATAGCAGCAAGTTCAATTTCAAGTATACCTACCAACCAATTCTTGGTTAGAATATGCAATGTAGTTACTAAGTATGTACAAATATCTACAGGAATGGTACATATGCATGTTATGTATGCATGAAATGCAATTGTAGTAATAGTAATGTTTAACGAATTATGTAGCTAAGTGTTGTGGTGTTGTGATATTCAATAGTGAGGTGTATCAACATATATTTTCTGGTATATTCTCTGCTAACAAATATCTGGTAGTATAATACAGAGTAGAGTACAGTTTTATTTGATGGGAGAGAAGAGTTTAAAATTGAATGCAACTCGTTGGAAGTTAAGGAGTGCATGACACACCAGCATGGATCAGGACTGGAAGTAAATAATAGAAAAGGATGACGGGACTACGTATGGAAGAGTCAAAGGAGAATACACATGGAGTCAAAGTTGACGAGACTCGTTGTGTGAAAGACAGTGGAAAGTGGAGAAGAAATAAACAAGGTATTAGACACCATAGTTGTAGTTTTAGAGGGATGTAGCAATTCATAGGATTGGTGATGTAGTGGTAATAGAAACAATAAAATATAAGCTGGAGCATGTGAAGAGTAATTTTAGTGGAGTGTAGTGTAGTGGCTTGAGTGGTAGTGCATGGATTTGTGTAGGGTGGCGTGTGAGAGGAGTGTAGTGTTATGATATAAAGATGTGGCATTTCGGTTTTGTGATGCAAAATGCACTCGGGATGAATCTGTGTGTCGTACATGGTAAAACGTAGTCAAAAGTCATTTTGTAATATGAATGTAGTTTAGCCACTTTTTTGACGACTGTATATAAAATGAGCATTCGTTAAAATTTCTTGTTCTTAAGGGATAATATTCTATGTACTCACTCACATGTATTGTATACGGAGAAATAAACACAACAGACTGGATTACTATATAAAGTAGAAGTTCTGCTGTGTATTGTGCACTTGTGCTGGTGTATATACATATCAAATGGATTGCAATGCATTTCTGCTACTTCTAATACTACTACTGGTAGAGAGGCTGACTATGATAGCTCAACATCTACATACAGCTACATAATAATCATATGATGAGTATATACATGTATGTATGTACTAGTCAGTAGTCGACGACTATAAGATCCTGCCTTGGATTCTTCTTCTTATTCTTCTTCTACTTCTTCTGTTTGTCTGCTTATGGTCTTAAGTTTAACCCTACACGTGAGGAATAGGAATAGGAGCCAAAGGATTGCATACCATACCCCAGGAGTTTCATCCTAAGCAACACATAATATCTGGTTGTGTATGTCCTACAACAGCAGCATAACTCTTTAAGCAATTGCTCCGAGTAGCTTTACTTGCTTTACTATCACTACTACACAACAGCTACATTGTACCTAGTACACTTGATACAATCTCATAGTGCAGTACATATTATTATTATTATTATATTATTATTATTATTATTATTATTAT